>JAMQGT020009999.1:0-186781 GCA_024447675.2 Pterophyllum scalare
GCCCCACTTTTCAGTTTTTTATTTGTTAAAAAAGTTTGACACATCCAATAAATTTCATTCCACTTCATGATTGTGTCCCACTTGTTGTTGATTCTTCACAAAAAATTCAAATGTTATATCTTTATGTTTGAAGCCTGAAATGTGGCAAAAGGTTGAAAAGTTCAAGGGGGCCGAATACTTTTGCAAGGCACTGTATAATTACTAAAAACAACATTTCCTCCTAGAGCTCCAGTGTGGTGATATTTTAAATATTGTCTTGTTGAGAGTCTTTCCCATAGTGTAGATGTCCCTGGTGGGTGGTAAGCTGCACCTGATAATCTTCTGGGCAGACTTTACCACCCTCTGCAATGCCGCCTCCTCTGCCACAGTGCAGCTGCCGTACCACACAGTGAGGCAGTAGGTCAGGATGATCTCCATCACACAGCTGTAGAAGGGCCTGATATTCAGTCCAGCTCTTATCAGCTTCCACAGGAAATAGAGACACTACTGGGCCTTCTTTATAAGAGTGCTCCAGGTGAGGGTGTTAGGTCTACCCTAAGGTACATGACAGAGACTGACATGTAGACTTTGCTCTAAGTATGCCCACCAAGAAGCACCTCTGCGTTCCGCCAAGATTTCTGATTTGGCAAGATGGTGAAAGTCGTGAAGGCAGTCACATCCTCCATGTACTTTTCTGCAGCACCATCAGGTCACACAGAAATGGTTTTCTTTACTGTAGCATGTGAAAGAACCATGCACAGTCACAACATCTTGACACCTATTCACGCTGGTCACCAGCTTGGTCACACTGTGAGGTGGCATCCCATTCTTCAACCACTGTTTGTTGCAAGTCACAAATGTGATTGTGTTGGTCACTTTTGCACAAACAGCATGTCTATACTGAGGTCAGGACTGCAGGCAGGCCATTCCACCCTTTCCACTCCCAAATTCTGGAGCTAGTCTCTGAACAACCCCACTCTGTGGGGGCGAGCATTGTCATCTTGTAGGATAAAGTTTGTTCCCAGACTGTGGACATATGGAATTGCCACTGGTTCAGAATCTCATCTTGATATCTCAGACAAAGATCAATTCAGATGACCCCTGAACGATCAAGGGAACAATTTAACTTGCCAGGGATAGGGTTACCGGGGCCCCACCCTGGAGTTAGGCCTGGAGAGGGAGCTTGAGGGACAGCGTCTGGTGGCTGGGCCTTAGCCTGTGGGGCCTGGCCAGGCACAGCCAAAAGAGGAGACAAGTGTCTGCTGGTGCACCTAAATATATAGTGAGGGTGCACTGGGAATGCCCAGGCAGAGGTCCCAGTCCATGAGATCTTTAACTCTCACCTCCAGCAGAACTTGACAGCATTCTGAAGGAGACTGAGGACACTGAATCCAAATGGACCATATTCTACATCTCCATTGTTGAGGCTCCTGAAAAGAGCTGCAGCTGCAGCTGCAAGGTGGTTGGTGCCTGTTGTGGTGGTAATTCCCAAACCAGATGGTTGACACTAAAGGTGAAGGGAGCCATCAAGCTGAAGAAGTAGTCCTATTTGGCTTGGTTAGCCTGTGGCACTCTGGAGGCACCTGACGGATACCGGCAGGCCAGGCAGAATGCAGCACGGGTGGTGGCCGAAACAAAAACTTGAGTATGGGAGGAGTTTGGTGAGGCTATGGAAAAAGACTTTTGATGGCCTCGAAGCGATTCTGGCAAACAGTCAGGCAACTGAGGAGAGGAAAGCAGTGCTCTACTCCCACAGAGTATAGTGCGGGTGGGACACGGCTGACTTCAACCAGGGATATAGTTGGGTGGTGGAATAAGGGCGTCCTTAATCCCACTGCGGGGGAACAACTTAACCATCATTGGGGGTGAGATCACTGCGGTGGTTAAACAACTCCTTGGTGGAAGGGCCCCTGGGGTGGCAGATTGTCACAGACTCTGCTCGGTAATTTTTATGGACAGATTTTGTCCGATTAGGCTGCGGCCCCTGTGACCTGGCCCTGGATAAGAGGATGGATGGATGGATGGATGGGGATATGGCAAGTTTTTCATGGGTGCAACCAACATACTTAGCTTTACTGCTCAACCCATAAATGCATTTTCCTGTTACAACAAAGAAATAATCACACACAAATTTCCTTACTTTTTGTGCTAACTTTAGGATGAACTGCAGATGTTACCACATTTATTAAAAAAACAACTTTAAAACTATGTGGAAATCAGCGCTTTTGACACATCAAAACATTAACATTAAGGTGTATTTGAAAAGGTGGGAAACACTGATTGTTTTCCTAACCTCTAATGTAGCAAATATGTATGCTAATTATTTTAATTACTGTCAAAACATGTTTTTACTGTAAAATGTTTTATTAAAAGCTGAAGCGTTTTAAATTGAAAACACAATAGAATGGTACATGACCTTTTCTTGTGTTGATCCATGTGTGAGGCGCTTGCATGTAATTAAAAATATCTAAACAGTTTCTATGGTAACATCCCTGGACCGAGGTTAAAGGTACATCTCCCAGTTGCAGCGATTGTACACTGGTGGTGTATTAGATGTTTTAATAGGTGCTGTGGATCTGTCACTAGTTCTGATATAAGTTCAAAGAACTATGAACTTAAAACTTGTGCAACTTCAGATTTTGTTTTTGGTGTGTGTGTGTGTGTGTGTGTGTGTGTGTGTGCGTGCGTGTCTGTGTTTTAACCCAATTTACATGTGTAGGTGAGTTTGATCTCTGTAAGTGCACAACATGATGGATGTGCTGGATTGAGGGATATATTGAGTTGAAAATATGTGTGCCCCAGTGGAGAGGGCTTTTCACTATAGCTGGCAGAGAATAAATGTCTCTATCAAATGTACCTCAGAGAGTTTTTCCAATCTGATAAGTCTTACATCTGTCTGTCTGCTCCCTAATACCCAGAGCTGTAGTTTCAGGACACCTTCACTGTAAACCTGTTTCAAATGTAAAGAGACTATTATTTTGTCACCATATGAAGCAGAGTAGCACTTCCTCTCACGGTTTCCAAAGTTTATTTATGGCTATTCCCTAAAATTCATTTAAAATTCATTAATACCACAGGGACAAATTCATTGAGCTCAGCCTAGTTTTCCTCATTTGCCCAGTGAGTCCAAACGGATTGTTGTTCTCCCCAGACATAGCTCCTCTCCAATCTCTTCCTGTTATTAAATATTCAAATCTCCACTGCAATCACTCTGTTCAGTAAACACTCAGGGGACCTCACCAAGACTATTAAAGCAGAGATGATTGCAATGGTTTGTTTTTGTTTTAGTTTTGTTCCTTGATATGGCCGGCATGCTAATTGCAGAAGCATTGCTTGTTAATTGTTTGACCATCAAGGAACCGTTTCTATCACCTGACGGAATGTTACACTTTCATCTGCAAGTTTTCCCTTCTCCTCCTCTTGTTTTTCCCTCTTCCACTTGTTTACATGTAGTGTCATACTATATACACCCACCAAAATATGCGCGTACACACTCAAAAAATGATTTCACACTCCCACAGTCGTCTTTGATCTTTTATGCCTAGGTCCTCACCCGCTGTCAGATGATATGGAGGACCCTTGAATTTATCTGCTATTTCTGTGTTTTACATCATTTATCACTCCCGTCCGTTCTGAGGGCTTCTCTTCTTTATTGTAGCAGATTGTTTTTCATCCATCTCCAGTGTCATGCTGTTTTCTAATAAGCTCCACAGTAATTTCTGTATGCTATTAATGGTGGCACACGCTGTCAATGGGGGAGCTCCAGCTGCGCACAGGCGAGGATGGGCATCGCGTGCCCCCACCCCGTGCCACCGCTCGCTCAACATGCAAACTGCCGCCCCCACCACCGCCTGGGGAGGGCGCATATTTGCCCTGGAGGTGATGCTAATGGGAGATTTTAACTACATTTCCCTCCTCCTCCCTTCCTCGCCTGCTCTCCCACTGGTGCTACGGATATGAGCCTAGAGCAAACACAGGGCACTCTCATTAAGGGACTAGAGCTGGTATTAAATTCACTGTTATTAGAGAGGCCTGCTTTCATTTCACTGGCACAGCAAACCACAGACACCCACAGGAGACTTTGGGTGAGGGCTAGATTACGCTCACTCACTCAGATGCATGCGTGCATGTTTGTGCTGTTTCCGAGGCAGAGGAATAAAGGGTGCAGTTGCTACATCCTTTTTTTAAGTGCCAAAAGAGACACCGATTTAAAAATAATAGACTATAATGCAGCTGGGCAGTGGGTGTTGCTTTAATAGTAGAGTTCCCTTTTTTGCTTAGGCTTCGGCTCATTGACTTTCTGGCAGAGAGTGTGGTCATTTTTCACATTACGGCTCATCCCCTGTCAGACATGTCAAAAATGGACAAAATCAATATACATACAGCAACAAGGACTCGGATCCACAAAATCAATGCCTCTTATTTGATCAAAGACTGTTTAACACAAGCCAGAGCAGAATGTGCACGAAGGCCTTTCCAGTGTGAAATGGCAGATTTGCATTGCAGCTCCCTGTATCTAGGATAAGTGCCCTCTATAGGACATCTTCACAGCCATTCGTCTGGTCTTCCGATACTGCTCTTGTCAGTGGGCCCCTCAGGGCACAGCGGGCTGAATGACGGGAGCGAGCCAAAGTGACTGTGACAAGGGAACTCGCATCAAATTCCCTGACAGTTACCTCAACAACCTCCTCTGATACCACCATGTCACACGCATAAGGAGATTACTGAATGGATTTAGTAAATGTGAAATGTGAGTGAGCACTCTATGATATAAGCTTTTTTTTTCTTTTCCCTTCCTGGCACAAAGGAGCCTGCCTATGTGGTATGCTGCTATCTGGCGTAGGCATTTGGATGACTCCACTCAGGAAGAAGTCAGAACAGGTGGCAAAGAGGCGAAAAGCAAAGCAGAGAGAGTGCGTGCTGAGAACACACAGCAGGTGTCCTGGTTAGTTGCAATGGCAAGAGGCTGAAAAAAAAAAAGTAGTCCTTACACACATTCAGTGACACAAACAAACTTAATTATACCAGAGATATAGTGCAGGAGGACCTCATTTGATTGTGTATTTGTTGTGGTGTTTGTGATTCTAGCAGGCACTCAGTTTTTCACGGTGGCAGGCCCTTCTGTTGGTGCTGTTAAGCACAGCGGTCTGTTCAGCTGTGACTGGGACTCATTAGAGGAGGAGAATGTCCGTCATGGTGCCTGGCTGTCTGTGTGTTGGTCATCCAGCAGGGGATTGAGGGGAAAATGTTTGGAGGAGGCGGCCGAGCCGAGCTTCCTTCCTCATCCTTTCCTTTTCTGCTGTCTGCCGCTTTTCCCCTGCTGATCTCTCCTCCTTCCTCATCTCCTCCCTCTCTTCCATCTCTCATCGGGGGTTCATCTCTTGTGATTCAGTGAAGCCCATTATCAGTTCCCCGCCAACCTCTGTCTCCAGCTAGCCTCTCAACAACAACACACAACCACTCGATCACAGCCCCAAGAGGGTCGGCAGCTTGATTGATGCTTACCAAAGAATCCATTGTTGTTGACCTGTGTTGCCAGTCCCAGTTGTCATCTGTGCTGCTGTCACTGTAAGTCTCTCACTGTATTGTAGTGGAGTGTTGTTAGCCAGGTATTGTTCCCGCTCCATCCCATACAATCTTCAATAATAAAAAGCTGTGCCAGGTGTGTCAGACAACCATGACAGGCCTAGCTGACATTCCCTCATTTATGCCTGAGTAATGTAGTTTCAAATCCTCGGTGATGAACCTTGGAGCTACCAAACCTAGGGAAGCCACAGAAGGCCAGTGCCACGAAATAACATTCAGGACAACACAGATGAAGACCTTTATGTAAGAGTTTTTTTAAGGTATTTTTTTCAAAGAGAACCCTTGACTAAGATGAAAGCACAAATTTCACACAAAAGTTGAAGTTGTTCAGAACAGAAAAAGGTGAAATGTAATTACAGTGCACCGTACCTTCAGAAAGTTCACTTGAAATGGCATCAATTTAAGTTTCATGCTGCTATTCCACAGAAGTTTATGCTGATGTCTCAACTTGAACTAAAGAAATAAATAAAATGACCATCATGCCATATTTGTACTGTGCAAACCCGTCTAGAGCAACGGCGGGCAGTGGACATATTTCCCTGTCAGAGTTGGACAGTCTTAGGTTGCAACACTTGCAAGTTTAACCCATTTCAGTCCAAGCCTGTCCAAGCATCCATGAACAAATCAGTCCATCTTGCAGTCCCTTTCACTGAGCATGTTGCTGCCAGCTCCTTCAAAAATTGTTTTTCAGCTGAAGCTCCAGATTTCCCACAGTGTCCTCAGTCCATCTTGTTACCATCTTCCTGGAGAGAGGCACATTCTCAGATACTCAATGCATTTATTGTCTTGCACACACACACATACTGTATGCACATGAGTTGCCTTCAATATAAAAGGTCATTTCCAATTTATCTTATTCTAAATCCACCTGAAACTGTTTGATATTATTTGTAAAGTCAACAATGTCTTTGAGGGGATGTGATTTTTCTGAAGGAACCATTCAGCCTTTTGCCTCTTGTGAAAGTGCTTGCAGTGCACCGTCACTTTGAATTTGAACAACGTTTTTGTCATTCTTCATGTTTGCTTTACATCTTTCCTGTTGCCCTGCTCTTATACTAATATAACTAAACAAAAAACATCCTGTCTCTTTTTTTTTGCCCTAGAATTAAATGAAATTTCAGTACATTTGATCTGAAATTATGATGTATTTCTATTTTCCTACAAAGATTACTAGAATAAGGGGGTAACAATTCAAGTGGTTACAGGAAAGAAGATATAATTATACTGTAATTAATTTTAAGTAGCGTGTAACCAGGCATTTCACAGGAATAATTATACTGTAAGCAGAGGACAAAGTGGGACCTGGCAGGTAGGGAACACTCAGCTCAGGGGTGTAACTTGTTTTCAAAAACATTTGAGAATATGAAATATCTAGATAACCTCAGCAACACATCACGTACAGAACCAATGTCTGAAAAATAAATAAATAAAAGGATTCAGGACATTAAATTTCAAGATTATTTAATGTCACTTGCTGAGCGGTCCTCACCATAGAAAAGAGTCTCTCATCTTCCTCTCCTGTCTTCTCTTTCTTACATCTTTCTCCATCTGAGAGTAAAATTATTACACATGAACATTTTTTTTTCTTCCCTTGAAAACACAGCCACGACACCCTTAGCTAGCAGACATATTGTGTGCCAGACTGCACAGAAACAGTTTGCGTGAGCTGCTTGAACCACTGAATTTGAAATCACTCGCCACTTCAAAAACCTTACTCCGTTTAAGCTCGCTCCTCCTCTGTAGCATTGGCTAGGTGCTGAAGTACAGTGAACACAAGTTTACATCTTAACCATGAACGCATCACAAGGATGAGATGGGAAAAAAAAAAATGATGCGTAGTAACCAGGGGTGATCATGTGGTGACTTAACTGCTTCTGTGGCATCAGCTGAAAGGACCACCAGAGTGCAGCGCATGAAAACTGAACTTGCGTGACAGAATTTTGCAGCAAGCCTCCAATCAGATTTAATTACTCATTATTGTTCCAGTCCGCTCTGACTGTAAATCATTTTAAGTAATTTTAATACTCAACCCACAAATGTATTTTTCTTAAAAATGTGGCACCATTTAAGGGGATAAACAGACTTCCTGACAGTATAAGCTTTATTGCCAAGAAGCATTATTACAGCAAAGACATAATCCACCAAACACAAACTTCCTTACTTTGTAATTTCAGATAAAATACATTGAAATTTCACTTAATTTTAGGTGAATTACACTCTTGGTCACGTGCCGTATTATAAAGTGCTACCCCATTTTTCTTTTTGGCATATCAGAACTCTGTTCACACTTTTATCATCCGTGAGAATATTGAGAAGTTTCCCTCCGAACAAATCTCCTTGTGCAGGACCGAGCCGATGATGTGTCAGTGTCAAATTCCCACTCATGTGTGCAGCACTTTATGTACAAGTTCAATGTATCCCAGAACCCAGATTCTCTTGTTTGTTTTTCTCTCCCCCTTTTCTTGTTCTACTTTTTCATCTGCTGTCTTTTCCTTTAAAGCAAGATTACCTCCTCTTCACAGGCCCCGGCTAATGTTTCATTTCCAAACCACTGCGGATAACCGTTGTTTTATCTCTCTCCTATCTCTTTCTTTGTCTTCAATGTACTGAGAGACAGCAGCACAACAGAGGGCAGCTAAAACACAATGGCCACATTGACATATAAGAGGAGGTGGCGTCTGAGAGGCCGAGGCCTCTGTGGCACTCAAATGAAAAAGGACATCACTCATTTCCAACCTCAAATTGCCTTGCTCTCATCTCTGACCTGCACTTAACAGCCTCACCCAAGCAATTCATCGCCTGCTCTCACACACAAAAACAAGTGTGTTTACACAACATCATGCATAAACACACACACGCACACAGAAATGAGAGAGAACTATGGAGCGATAATAGTGAGTTCAATATTAAAGCATTCACAATCCTTAACAAAAGAGCTATAAATGTATTGTTTGTTCCGCTGCATCTACTTGACCAGTGCATGATGTGTTACTGACTCATATCTGTTAACACACATTACAAATGCCAGACAGCAATTTATATCCTGTGCCCTCTGGGCAAGCCCTTGTCTCCATGGCTACAAGATCATGTTGACCCGTTAAAAAGCTAAAAAATAATGGCTACCCAGGTCGCAGAGTGATTGATTGCAGTTTGCCATGAGGGAGAATCAGCTGAACTGTGGAGGTTCTCTGGTGTTGCCGAGTCATCTAGTTGACATTTCACCTCATGGGCAAAGATGAGCAGGTCCTCCAGCGGCTTCCTTTTCTCTCTCTACCTTCTGTCAGATTGCCCTGTGGAAACAGCACTGCTCATATAACTTCATTACTTTTTAATGCAGCCGTAATTACTCCAGCTTGTTGTAATTGGACAGAGATATGAGAACAATAAAGGATGTCGGGACAGAGAACACGATTTTAATTGTGGGTTAATGATATTTATTTTGCGGCATGCTCTTTTTTCTTCTGAGTCACAGCTCGGTCGTGTGGGCCAAGTCTTGGCTCTCCGGGGAGAGTGAGAGGCTGCCTGTTTTCTCCCGGTGAGACAAAGAGTTGCTTTCTTCCCTCTTGCGCTGCCTTTGTCATTAACCTCCAATCCGATTCAGGGCTGTAGCAGAGCCAGGTCGCACAGTGGCCAATCGCCAGGGCTCTGATTGGCCAGCGGGGTTAGGTAAACCCTGACCCCTGGCCAAATGTGTCACTAACAGATAATGAACTTAGCTTTATCAGCCCCGTTTGTCTCCGCAAGAGTCCACACACAGCAGCCTCACACCGATGCGCTGAGCGGGTGCGCACTCTGGGAGCAGCAGGGGTTAATGCTCCGATAAGAATCGTGTTGCTTTATCAGCTCTCACTGGAGGCCTCTCAGCTGAGAGCCACTTGAAAGAACTGCTATTAATTTACCTAGGAGGCAGATACTGTGTGAGGATGCACTTAGAAACAATAGGAGCATTATTCATAAAGGATCATTTTTCCTACTGTAAAAACAGTCATTTATTTGTTACATGTGATGATCTCAAACTGGCCCAAATTGATTTTTTTTTTTTGTTTTTTAATTTCCAGAATGATCACAGCATTTTTCACATTGCTTTTTAAAAAAAAAATTTTTATTTTAGCTTCTGTGATCTCTAACTCACTGCTGCATTTTTCACTACTGTGTAGAAGCATTTTCAAAATGATATTGATCAGCCCAGGAGGGAAGCTATAATTACAGATCAAAACAAGGTGACGCATTTGTCGCTGACTGGCCCAGAGGGAGCGAGCCTCATTCTCGTGGAACATGTTTATTTTTGTCGTGTAGCTGTTTTAGATGTCTGTGTTGATCATTAAGCATGTAGACTGGGGGTGATGAAAGGGGTTTCAACATAGTAATTAATTCTGAATGTCATTTACTCTAATTACAGCAATAATTACTCTTAGCTTTTTGAGCAAGTGATGCTAAACTGAAGGTTCAAACTTGGCTGCAGTCAATCCAAAACTGATTTCCCCTTTGACAACAACATAAAAAGTCACATCAATAACTTGTTATAACTGATTAAGGACTGATGGGCAAATTATACACCTCCAACAATGGACTGAGTGATTGACAAAAGGAAAAAAAAGACATGGAGAGAAGAGGTGTGAGGGGAGTTTCACAACCTAATCAATTACACTGTTCATCCACCTGTGGTTTGCATATGCTGTTGATGAGGAGGGGATTATCAAGCAATGAGAGAAGAGATGAGGAGACGAGTGAAGCTGCTAGATTAATATCCTGCCACGGCAGCCCAGGGAGAGATTAATTTCCTTTTTACCTCCATTTAAAAAAGGCGCATGCTTCAGGGTTGGCAGTTGCTTTAATGGAGGGAAAGAGAGTGATCGGTTCTGCTACATGGCACGCTCAAACCACAAGGTTGATGGGTAAAAAAATGGCTATCATTGTTCTGGTAGTGAACTAAGAGCAAGTCAACGTAGGCACCTTTTGCCCTGTGTGTGTGTATTTGTGTGTGCCGGTGTGCACGAGTGTGAGCAAAGGTGTGATTGATTGGATCGCTGACTGCTGGTGCCACTGGAGAGCAAAAGAAAGAAACTAAAGGGCGTGCAAGCATGTGAGGAGATTGAAATGTGTGTGTGTGTGTGTGTGTGAGTGTGTGACAGAGTATGTAGGGGGTGTATGGTGTGACATGCTTCTTGAGATTTAATTTGATTAAATTAGAGTGCTGTCACTGTAACCAATGAGAAAGATCATCTTACGCCTATTTCTGCAATATTAGGCTGATAAAAATGATGGCATTTTTAGATCTTATGCTTCGTGTCCTGCAAAATTTTTTGGAATAGAGAAGTCTGACATTACTGGGAGCTTAATTAGAAATGTAGGAAATAGATAACTAATTGGACAATATAGGCGGCTTTTTTTTTTAAAGCAGTTTATTTTAAATGATTAGTTAATCTATCTCCAGTCACCAGTTATTACGTACACGAGCATGCAGCTTGGCAAAAATATTACTTGACGTGCAATTCTTCTAAAAACTTTTAAACAAAAGTTTTAAACAGCAACTAAATTGTACGCATAAATTAGAATTAATATGTGGCAACCTTAGAAAGCATTTATTTCTATCTATGTTTGTGACACATGCAAATCAAAGCAAGAGTGTTAAGTGGTTGCAATCTTGTTTACATTTTTGGTTGAGCAAGAGTGCCTTTGATGTGCTAATGGTTTCAGTGTGAGGTTAACGCCGCTGATTGATTTTCACACATAAACTCATAATTTCAGGACATTGTCCAAAGTTGCCCCTTCTCACATGCAGCATACAGGAGTAGAAATACTCCCTTTGGTTCAGGTAAGCGTTCTGCCCTGATAGAGCGTGTAGGAAGCAGGAATCCGAATGTCTACTCACTTGCTGTTAATTCACTGGGCTATATCAGCCCCTCACGTGGACATTGTACTGGGAAGCTGGCAGGTTGAAGACCGTTTAATGTTTGATTTGACTGCGTTAGACATTTGCGCTCTCTCTCTCTCGAATCTTTGTCGGGTAACGCTAAGAAAAGTCCTGGGCTGTAGTGCACGTGTTAAGGCAGTTAATGTGTCAGTATGCGACTGAAGTTCACAGTCATTAGTTAGCTGCCATTATAAATCTCCCCCCTTATTAGAAATGCAGGAAGCTCAATAGCTGGAAATACAGTCGCTCACACACACACACTATCAAACCATTACCTTATTGATCAGCCTCTCTGCTCTCATTCACCTGGGCTCTGATGGATGGACCTCAGGGTGTCAGTCAGACCTGTGAGTCAGATGCCCCTGTATCTGCCTCTTTACAGTCGCTTCCTGCGGCGGTGGCTCTGCTCAAATGTCAAAGTAAATGAGCTGGCCAGGCTGTGCTCATCAGGCCACTTTCTCCTCCTTGTTTGTTGCTATAATCTGATCTCCAGCCCACACACACACACACCTTATCTCTCCAGGGGCTTGGGGTCATTTTCTTGCTTATAGGTGCAATTATAGGGCTGTTAATTATTTAGTCCACCCCAGGGGGCGAACCCATCTTTGGCCTTCCAGTTTGATCAGTTTGAGACTTCTGTAGAATGTAAAAGAAGACCCATAGCTGAACATCACTGAACAAGTCTATACTCTCCACAGAGTGAACATAGAGCAATGCAATCTATAGTGCTGCCTCTAATGATTACTTTGGCCTGTTCATTATTTCTTAGGCCCCACCCCTCCACCCCCCATCCTCTGAATAGAATTAGTGGAAGAAAATAAATTGAATTGATAATATTTTGTTGTTGGAAAGCTTTGCAGTGACATGTATGTCTTCATTTTTTCATGTACACTATACCTGATGAGGATTTGCAGTTAGCAGAATAGCAGTTGTCACATTGTTGTGTGAATACGAAAAACAAAGCAAACAAAATAAAAGAGTTTGCTCACTTAGCGCTACTGTTAGATTGGACCTTTGTTATTTTGCCGTCACAAATGGGTTTGAAATTTTTACTCTCCAGTTTTTACAGAATGAAAAATTTATTTTTGATTTAATTAATTTGGAAGGTGCACAAAACAAGGAAGTGCAAAGTGTTACACAGGCCCTCATGTAGGAACAAGTGAGTGTAGGTGAAGTGTGTTCAATTCAATTCAATTTTATTTACAGTACCAGTCAAAAGTTTGGACACACTCGCCCATTCACATATAGTGCCAAAGTACAACAAACAGTCAACTCAAGGCACTTTATAATGTAAAGTAGAGACCATACAGTGATCACAGAGAAAACCCAACAGTCAAAACGACCCCCTATGAGCAAGCAGTTGGCGACAGGGGGAAGGAAAAAAACACCTTTTAACAGGAAGAAACCTCTGGCACAAGCAGGCTCAGGGACGGGCAGCCATCTCCTGCCACTGCTTGGGGCTGTTGGGGAGAGAGACAGGACCAAAGACATGCCGTGGAAAAGAGCCAGAGATTAATAATAACTAATGAGTGGTGTATAAAACAGAGTGAAATGAGGTGAATGGAAAAGAAATACATCATGGGAACCCCCAACAGCCTAGACTTATTGCAGTGTAACTAAGGGAGGGTTCACCTGATCCAGCCCTAACTATGAACTTGATCAAAAAGGAAAATTTTAAGCCTAATCTTAAAAATGAGAGGGTGTCTGTACCGAATCCAAACTGGAAGCTGGTTCCACAAAGAGGGGCCTGAAAGCTGAAGGCTCTGCCTCCCATTCTACTTTTAAATACCCTAGGAACCACAAGTAAGCCAGCAGTCTAAGAGCAAAGTGCTCTATTGGGGTAATACGGTACTATGAGGTCTTTAAGCTAAGTTGATTATTCAAGACCTTGTATGTTACATTTGAAGAAGGTACCCCCGATACCCCATCAGCCTGGGTTAGGGTATCATTTAAACCAATTTCTAACACGTCAATTAAACTGGCGATTTGTATCGAACGGTAATCACTGTTGCACTGCCACTTTATCACCCCACCTTCCTCTCCACACACATATACTATTCCTTGGCTATCCCAGAATCTTTGGGGACTCAAAGAGCCATTGATTGGTTGGCTGTTCGCCCCTCAGACAGATCAATAATCACTGTGTTCTCCAGGCGCTGTGCTCGAGGGGTGAAGCTGGGTAGATGCTCATTTGCCAGTTCCCATGGGAACCACTCTGAATCCCACTGGACATGGCGCTTTGAAGACCTGCTTGATTTCTTTTCTTAAAGTTTCAGTTTTAGAAGTAACTGCTGGGGCAGTTAATTTTGTATCAACTGATAGACGCTTTAATTGGCGGTAAAATTGGACCAAAAAAATTGGTGCCCTTGGTATAGGGTATCTTGGTTATTATTCTTACTCTTGCTTCATTTTGTAAGAGTTTTTTGTGTGTGTGTGTGTGTGTGTGTGTGTGTGGTACGGTAAAATAATGAATTTCTCTTGATTAAAAAATTCTCTCTGTGAGCGAGTGCTGAAACCCTATTGATTTCCATTAAAAGTAATCAAATTTTTCATAGTACTAGATGGGTGAGGGGATTTTTTTTTATCGTGAAAAAGTATTTGACTTGTGCTTTTAAAATGACCACAAATCTACACAGAAGCGCTTGAATCATTGCGTTCATCAATCAACTCTCCCATGCCTTGCTCTAATATCAGCTGTTATAGTCTGAACCCTGAACTTTCAAAGTATTGGCAGGGCATTGCTGAAGCCATGAAAAGCCTGAGAAGTTTAAGGCTGTATCTCATGATTCATCAGTCTCTAAACCAATAGCTATGAGTTGTTTTGAGCATGAATCTCCCCCCCGCCCCCCACCCCAGTATCTGCCCAGAATCGTTTGAACCATCAATCTCTTCCCTATTAGACTTGCAATATCTGCTCCATGGTCATGTCTTCTTTTTGCAGTTTGGGGAGGGTCCGGGATGCTGAGGAAGGATGGATAGAGAAATGTAGAGGAGTAGTGGTGTGGGCAGAGCCGGAAGAGCTATGCATGACATTTAGGCAGTGATACATGAGGAACGGTTGCATCTGTCACTTTCCGCCCTCATGTCTCCACCCGGTGGTCTCTGACGCTTTGTCCATTAATGCCGGTGGCTCATAAAGAGTTCTGCGCGACCCTATGTTCAGGTCGTAAAACCGAATTAAAATATTAAATCTGTCAGGGCCTGTCCTCGTAAATAATGCCATATATTACTGTGGTAGAGGCATTTTATGAGGAGAGGAGAAGAGCAGGCCTATTTCGGGTCGGAGCTCAAAAGCTACTGCATCACTGCCCCCACCTGTGGACTGAGCTACAGTAATTATTCACCATGCAGAGTGATGGAAAGCAAAGAGGGAATCAATGGCGAGGACAAGGTTAAGCTGCAGATAGTTAGACTCAGGAGCAAGTAATAATCAAAAATTTTGCCACATTAAGTTCCTTATACCTAGTGCATGATAGGCTTTTACAATTGGGCATAAATTAAAACAATGTATACATTAATATATTTTCATTTTAAAATGCCAATGTTTTGTAATATTTAGATATGAGAATCAACTGCATTACTCTGGCCATAGTCCTTGATTTCAAGGAAGATCCAGAGGACACAGAAAAGCTACGTCTTTTTTTGTTTTAAAATGAAAATGTATTACTGTGGTTGTAGCCATGGTTTAAGGTCCTTATACAGTAGATATTTAACCCTTGTCAGAGTGTGGTAACCGATACATTTTGACAGATACTGATTGACAGCATGAACTAACACTAGGCAGTTGAACTACAGTAGATTAAAGTACATG
Source organism: Pterophyllum scalare (assembly GCA_024447675.2). NCBI lineage: Eukaryota > Metazoa > Chordata > Actinopteri > Cichliformes > Cichlidae > Pterophyllum > Pterophyllum scalare. The sequence goes on from JAMQGT020009999.1 coordinate 15,291, forward strand.
CTGGATTCCTAATATGACTATTGTTCTACAGTGCCTCTGTAAGATTTCACTTAAGCCTGATTCCTATCCACAGTTGACCTACCTCCCTTGGCAGTCTGTCTTGTGGTCCCTGAGATCATATCCATTAGCATTAGCATGTGGTGGGGATGTTGGGATGGACTTCCACCTGCTACTGGGCAGCTGCTTCTGCCCGCTCAGCTAATTGGCTGGCAGGTGGCCGGGACAACGCAAGTGTGTCTCAGCCAGGAAGAAGAAGAGCGAGGGCATCAAGTCTCCCGGTATCCTGGATCAAAGATGAAAAGGCTTCTGTGGCATGAAAATAAGTCATGCACATGCAGCCACACATGCACACGCAGTCCAACAAACACAATGCAGCCTGTAACACACAGACATCCATAAACGTACACGTCTTGTAGCATTTGATCTGAACACACACAGATCTAATACACTTTAGCTGCATGCATGCACACTCTCCCTTGCTTTACTTCTTTAGCACACACATGCACAAGCACAGTCTTTGAGCTTTGTAGAATAACCTTGGCATCAGCATGGTTCCTGCTAGGGCAGTCTGGTAGATAGATGGTCTTCGATGCAGGCTGGCACAGGCTTTTCATTATTTTCACCACCATTCCATAGGAACTGGCCTTGAGTTTTGGATTTCATCCCTTTTATTTCTTTCAAATTTATTGCTCAATTCTATTGTACTGAACTGTACTTGTTCTTCTCCTTTTCTCCTTTTTTTTTTTTTTTTACTATTAATCCTCTCCTCTCCTCTCCTCTCCTCTCCTCTCCTCTCCTCTCCTCTCCTCTCCTCTCCTCTCCTCTCCTCTCCTCTCCTCTCCTCTCCTCTCCTCTCCTCTCCTCTCCTCTCCTCTCCTCTCCTCTCCTCTCCTCTCCTCTCCTCTCCTCTCCTCCCTTGGCTTAATTAGGATGTGGGCGAGCTGGTTGTCGGTTGAGTAAGCTCAGTATCAGATGATTAATTGCTGGAGGGGGGTAGAGCAGCCCAGGGGCAGTATGGATGGGGGAACACAAGGTTACGCGATGGTGTAACCCCGCTCCACCCTCCATCCCATTCTTCTCTCTCCTCTCTACCTTTCCCTCTGTGTCTCAGCAACTCCTCTCTTTTCTCCTCTCTTCATCTCTGTCTCATTTACCCTCTCATTCTCCCCTGACTCCTTGTTTATCTGTTGTAAAACAAAATTCCCACATTTCCTTCTCTGACCTACGTATGTTGCTGGTGAGTGCCGATCAGGGCTGCCTCAAAGTGGGAGCATCACTGCACATATGTGTACTGTTAATTAAGATAAAAAGGCCGAAGGCACATGAACGGCACCATAAACCAGCTGTTCATCACTGGAATGATCGTTAACAGCATGTATTCATTAAGAAGCCTGATTTTACGCATTTCATTTGGTCAGACTGCTCAGCTGCACGCAGTCTCCCTCTGTGATTTGTAGTGATTTTCACCTTAAGATTGTGTTGTGGTGGTCAGTGGTTGGCTGACCTTGGCTGCCAGCAGGTTGAATGTGTCAGACTGTGGCCATGATTAGTTTGCAGATAGTGGAGCTTGTCTTTGGTTGGCTGGAGGGCAGAAAATCTATCATGTGGTTGGTTGGTTGGCACAGTGCTCTGCAATGACAACATCAAGCGAGAACTTAGTCTAGACTCTAAATTTAGATTAATGGAAGGGTAGCTGGATAAGTTTGCAATTAATAGAAGTGACCTGCAGGGGCTATATGTATTACTAAAGTCTGAATGGAGCTGGGCACCTCCCTGACCCACACACACCTCTAACATGCTGTCACAGGGAATAGAGACCTCATCTATTTTCTCAGGTTATCTTTATATATACAGCTTGTTTGACTTCACTGCTTCTCACAAAATATTGTTCGGCAGGTACCGTGCATTTTGTTTATTATGCATAGTCACAATATTCCTGTTCTCGTGTAGGGACAGCAGCCCACCTTGAACAAAGCATATTCTGAGACAAAATGCTGCTTCAGCTGTTTACGTGGAACTCATCTTCGACCATTTTCTCCATCTCCATTCTCTCTGCTGTGACTGTATTTTCAGCTACATTCCACTTTTGTGACCCCTTTTTCTCATTTTCCTCCTCCTTCATTTCTCAGTATTTTCACTTTCTCTCCCTCCGTTGCCTGATGTCGACTTTCTCTCTCTCCATCATATCGAGCTGTCCGTCAGTGTGGGGCCTCGTGTCTCTCAGTCTTTGATGGATGGGGAACACGTAGGAGGAGCAGCCTTCCTTAATAGACACGCCGGATTGAAACGCTGGGGAAGTAAATGTTAAGGGCCTCATAAAACATCCACTTTCCCGCCCTCGTCCTATGCTGCCTTCCCCCACATCACCCAAACACCTCCCTCCCACAATCACCCTCCCCTTCCTCCTTAAATCTCCACCCACACTCCACCACTGCCTTATCAGTGCCCTGCAAATGGTGTCAGTCTTAGGACCCAGATGCTGGTAGGTTTAGATGGCATTTGTATTTGTGCATGTGTACATGCAATTGTATTTTTCTGCCTCAAAAGTGACCTGATATCACTGAGATCACTTCTGTGGAATACAAAGAGTGATGGATGGACTCACGAGAGAGCAGACCACCTTCGGCCCCAAATGGTCATTTATGTGAGCTGTATATCAGATTATATGTCAGTTTCCAGCAGTGACAAGTTACTTTGTGTATATACAGTGACTGTAGAGGCCCTTTGCCCCTGAACCCAGGTAACCGTCAGCTCCCACTGTGTTGTAGAGATACAGGATGCGGATTTTAAAAAGCACTGGTAAGGTTGATTTATTTCCTTATGCCTCAGGCAGAGACAAAAGGACCATGTTAAAGAGCTTTCATCAATAAGCCCATGCTCTGGCTACCGTGTTTGGACGAGGTGAAGGTCGGCTTTTAAAGGTGTGGCTGCAGGGTGATAGCTGTACCACCGAATAACTCAATTCCCCCAAATTTGAAGGGTCAAGAGGAGTCAAGGACAGTGGCAGGGTGGGGATGGGTGGAAAGTGAATTTAGTGGGAGAGGAGAAGCTTGCTGTTTCATCTGGAGCACTGACCCCAGTCATAATTCCAATCGGCTGACTTGTTTGAGGCAGAAAAAAAATCTCTCTGTCTGAAAGAAATGGTCTTACCCCTACATCTCTATCATGTATCAAGCGTGTACATCCATCTATCCATCTTTCTGTCTACAATTTCTCACAATGGTAACGTTATGTTTGTCTTTCAAAAGACAATAAGAGCACTCTGCAGATTGCTGCATTAATCATCATAATACAGGAGATGAATAAGAATCCCTTGGCCCATGCAACCTCAATAATCCAATTATTTAAAAGAAGTTACAATAGTATACTACAATCTTTTAGGTGAAGGTCCACATATTACAGCAAAATAAGGCCAAAGACATCATCTCCCTGGTGTACTGTTGTTCCCCGATGGAAGTATTTTTCTAGCTAACGTCAACAACTGCACAGCAGTCTCTTGATACTTTGAACTCATGACAGGATGATAAAAGTTGTGCCATAAAATCATGAGCTGTTCAGAAGATTTTAGGACTTATGCGCTGATTTGGTTTCAAAACACAATTTTGTTTTAAGCGGGGGTCTGAGGAGGTACAGGAGACATTATTCTACAGGTAATGAGCAGAAAATTTTTGCTGAATAAAGATATCTATCACTGAAATGAGCGTGCCAGCACATTATAGAGAGCACCCTTTGAGAACAGAGACAATGGCAATTCTGCTCCTACTGTAAATACTTTAAAGTGGAATAGCCACAGTCTGTGCATATTATATTCTTTCATTGTTTACTGTGATTCAATGTTACATGTTCTTCATGCACAACTGACAATCAGCTGCTTTTCACATTTCAGTTAATTGATATTCTCCCTAAAGATGACTCTTTTGTATACCTTTGATTCTTCTATATTGTAGTTTGGATACCACAGTTGTCTTTTTTTTTCCACGTTACAGTCTTCCGCTACATTTTAGGGAGAAATATTGCACTTTTAATGCTATTGTATGTGAATGTTGATTTTGTTAAATAATTTAACAAATTAATTAGAAACCTAACTGAACCAAGCCAGTCTGCTTAAAGAGTATTTTTGAGTACTTTTATTTTGTACTTTTATGTAAAGCCAGTTATGTTAACATTTTTACATTAATAATTGAGGCCATGACTACTTTCAATTGAAGCTGTTTACTGTTCTGATTAACTGTCATTGATGAAATCTGCGTGATTCATAATCCCAGGAGCCTTGATTTCAGTGAAAGTGCTTCAAATAACTGACCGTATTCTACCAACAAGTCAAATTCAATTCAATTGTATTTATATAGCGCCAAATCATAAACAGTCACCTCAAGGTGCTTTACATTGTAAGGTAAAGACCTTACAATAATTACAGGGAAAACCCTACAGTCAAAACGACCCCCTATGAGCAAGCACTTGGCAACAGTGGGAAGGAAAAACTCCCTTTTAACAGCAAGAAACATCCAGCAGAACCAGGCTCAGGAAGGGGCAGTCATCTGCTGTGACTGGATCATATAATTTGCTACAGTCTGAAATGACCCATGTTAGCAGTCCTGAAACGTCACTAACATCTTTTACTGTAATGGAGAATATAATTTACAAAATGTATGTAATCAATATGATTTGTAGGGTCATTTTCCAAAAGACTTTCCAACTATTTTACTTTAACAGAACAATCTGCTGGCCATCTACAGGTTTAAGACGCTTTTGCATTAGCTTAAATTTTCAGCATTGGAGCCTTTGTCCATCCTTTGTATACAGTCTGTGGCAACATCTCAAGGTCATTCACATGACCACTAGAGGTTGCTTAACTGTAAACTGTAGATGTAGATTGCATTTACCTGTTTACCTAAACAACCTGGGGTGGTTCTTTGCAGGAGAACAGTCTTAACTTCTCTGCAGCATGAAAGAACAATCAAAGTTAGCATGCTGCAGATGAACACAGAAGAGCATTTAGCCGATAAAGAGACAGATATTTTCCTCAGGAGCAGTAGAGAACAAATAGAGGTAGAAGAATATTGAATGTCTTGTTTACATTAATCCAACTGGGAAAACAGGGCTCTGCTTGTTTGCTGATATTGCTACTATCTGCAATATAAAGTTAAGGTAAAAATTTGTTTACAACATATTGCAATGGTCCTATGTAGGCAATGATCTATTAATGCAGGGTTAAGTTAGCCTGGGAATACTTTCTTTTCCATTTTAATTTAGACGCTTTTACTTAAGTAAAGAATACAATTATTGTCCCACCACTACGTTTAGATCATGCCTACGAACAAAGCTGTAAAGGTGCTAACTGTTGCTTTTTTTTGACCAGCATTTCAGCTATTCCAGCACTATATATGAAATAATTAATCAACCGTGTGCTTTGATCCCCTTATAAATTGTTAAAAATGTCAGGCTGTGACTTACTGCATGACCATCCATTGTCACTGAGAGGTCACATTTAAGTCTGTTCTTCCAATTACCTTCCTGCAATGATCCTGCTCTTGCAGCTTTCTCTTTTTACTGAGTAGTAAATGGCAAAGCCTAGTCACCAATTTCACTTCATTCAGTGTAATAAAATGAGGTTTTTGCAGCAGCAAAAAAAAATAAAAAAAAGTTTTTTACAGAGGGATCAAGACCAAACTTTTCAGTTTTGTTGGAAACTGTTATAGGACTTCTTGCTGTTTATGTAAGGAAAACTTGAGGTGAAACACCTATTTGTTCGTTTTATTGGTTTTAGAGAGGAACCTTACTGGGTTAACATGCGTGCATATGCGAGAAAATACGACTGTTTAAAAATGAGAAAATGCTTTCTCATTTGAGACAATTCTGGAATTCTAAATAAGAGAGCAAGTGATAATATATTGCACAGAAAAGGAAGGCAAATGAAGACTGATTAAGGTGTTGTGTGTTTTCTGCAACTGAGTATGCACATCATTGGGTTTGTGATGAACTCATGCAGTAGAGCTGATAATGATGTGGGTGCTGCTCCCATGACAAGCCCGAGGAGGGAAATTGCTGTGTGTGTGTGTAGAGGGGGCAGTTTCTTGTGAACAGCCCGAAAGATAACAAGAAGCTTCACAGCCCCTAACTATGTGTTTGACTTATCAAACAAGTGCCCTGCAGTACTAAGGGCTAGACTGTCAGCATAAACACACCAGCAGTGTGTGGCTGTGTGTGTGTGTGTGTGTGTGTTGGGACTACTTGATAACTTTGGATGGATGGTGGTCTAGGGAGATGAAGCATTGCCAGGAGGAAAGGACTGAGGATGTGTTTGGAAGCTAGAAGTTGAAACAGGGCCAAAAAAATCCATCAGACCACAGTTTTTGAAGGACAGTTTTCCAATGAGTCTCATCCCATCGGCTCCCGGACTGGGCCTCCGTTTTGCCTCAGCAGGAAAGAGCTCCTCTCCCTGAGATCTGGATGCCTCTGGTTGAAGGTTATGAAGGAAGGGGGAAAAAAATGGACAGGAGGAGACAACAGGCTGGCAAGAGACAGTGATGGAGAGGTGGAAAGCTAACCTTTAATAACTCTTGTTTTATGTCTCCCTCCTTCTTTCTTCTCACTGTTTTCACCTGATATTGAGCCCTTAGCTGAATGCCCCTTTTCTCTCCTCTGAAGACTTTGGCATAAACACTTCTCAGTTACATGAAAAGAGAAGAAACTGTAGCATTTCACACCTCCCTCGCTGGCTCCCAAGTTCACTTGAACACACACACAGACTCAGACAGATGCTGACGCACTCCCCGACAAACGCCTGTGCGCATGCACGACCGCACATCCACACCTGACCGTCTTCTAAGAGAGTGAATAATTACTTTGCCAAAGGGCACAACTGTGATCCCTGGCTGGTATTTAAAGCGCTGTCACTGAATTTAAATCACCCCTCCTCTCCAACACTTCCTTCAGTTAAGTGGAAGTGTCCTCTTTTCAGGCTAATACAGAGATCATGGCCCTACTGTCTTCCTCATGGCCTTCAGCTAGTATTGCCTCATTGCATGACACTGATGCACAGCTTGCATTTCCATGATGACATCAATGTGTGAAGCTATTTGCTGGTCACCTGCTGCAATCCAGACTTCTGTGTTACTGTGTGACAAAATGCAATCAAATGTAAAACCCTGAGCTTTGATTATTGTATTATCGGCTTTTAAAGCCCTATTTTCTTTGCACAATAATGATTTATAGATAAAACATATTTTTCAAGGGAATATAGGGAGTGCTGACTTGATGGAGGTGTGTGTGAAATTCAGCCCTTCTAATTAGTTTATTCAGTTATTCTTTCCTCCTCCCACCATGTTGTAGCCTTAGGCCATCTGTGCTTTTTTTCGCAACAAGCTTTCACAGTCTCAACTACCCCCCCCCCCCCCGCAGTTTCCTCAACCCCTTCACTACGCTATAATTTTCCAGCCTCTTTCCTGGCCTCTGTCGAGCATGTTTGCCCTGCATTGTATGTCCAGTCTGTGTAGACATACACTGAATTGCAGATGGGAGGTTGTAGTTCTCCCTCATGAAAGGGGTCGGAGGTGTTGAGTGGCTGATCTTGTATTTGTCCTTCTCTGATGTATCCTGTCTCCCATGATGCTCAGACTTGTCCCACCTGCTTGTCCACTCTACTTGGGGCTACATGATTGGCATGGCAGTACACAGAGACTATTAGGATGCTGGTGCATGAAATTGCTTTATGTGAATGTGTGTGTGTGTGTGTGTGTATGTGTGTGTGTGTGTGTGTGTGTGTGTGTGTGTGTGTATGTTTCTTAGCATAGAAGGAGTGCATGTGTACATTTGCATTTACATTTGTGCCTGTAGTAAAAGCATGACCATGACCACCCCAGTATGCAGTCTAGAATATCAAAGAACATCAAGTGCATTTGAATTCAGCAAGCGCAGCAAGGTAATGCATGATGATAAATTGCATCTGGATGGAGTTGGTATCCAGGTAACAAAAGCCCTAATCAGTTTCTATAAGATCTGCAGTCCTGGTGTCCAACATGATGCAGGAGAAGATTACAGAGGCTTAAATGGTGGGCTAGGCTGGTTGCATAGAATATAAGATATGGTCTTTTTTTTTCTTTCTTTCTTTTTTTAAACGAAACATATGTACAACCCATGCAGATATTTATGATTAAATTTTTTTTTTCCACAGGACTATTTTTTCCTCAGGGTGAAAACACCATCAAGTCCATTTGATATAAGAAAAGATTCTGGGGAAAATCCCACATTAAAATTGTTTGAAAACATAAAAAATAACCAGTACTGTAATTCCAAGAAGATTATTCTCATTCCACTGTTTACAGACTGATGTGAGTGTTGCCAAGGAGAAACCAGCATCGCATTAGTAACAGGCGACTGATGAAATCTGAACCATCAGTAGTAAACTGGTTTTGAATATCAGCGTGGCTCCTATACTAATCTAATCCCTGTTGATAATTTTGTGTGAACGAGTGAGCGCGTCCTGGTTGAGCTCTGACTTTGTCAACACTGTCAGTAAGGGATGATGTTGTAAGGTGCAATATCCACCAGCAGAGCGATATTACACTTTGTGATCTAATATGTCACGAAAAAAAAAAAAAGACTCATAATTTTTACTCTACAGGATAAAATTGCAGACTTGATAGTCTTGTTATTCAAAACAAAGTGTGTCGTCCCCGGTGTCTTCATTCCTTGTCTCTTGTTTCATATTTTGTCTGCCCCCCCCCCCAACACACATTTTCATAACTCAAGGTTATTTTCTGGATGTCTATTTATCATTTTAAGCTTTGCACGCCTCCTCCCACCTCCCTGTGCTGTGACTAGTTATTTTCTCAATTGACTATTGTCTACTTTCTCATTACTCATGCTGAAATGCCCTTTCCTCTTTGAGAAGCAAATGCTCTTTTTATTTTTTCTGTTTGTGGCCAACCAAAAGGCTCTGTACTTTTTCTAAAACCTTTATGTCTATTATCATCATGCCTGAATTTTCCATCCCGTCTATGTCTGTGCACGTCCTTCAGCATGTGCGCCCATATGCTTCTTTGGCCCAGTATGCCGCTCTAAGTTTTTGCATTAACCTCAATTGCTGCTTTCTTCCAAATAAGATTTCTGTTCTTCTGTCTCCATGTTGACTTATTTGCTTCCCTTTCATTCTTTCTGGCGAGGTTATCCTGAGGCGCACAGTTCTTTTATGGGAACATGGGGGTGAGGAGGGGATGGAGTGGAAGGCCCGGCTTCGCCGCTGGCCATGCCTTAATCGATCGTGTTTAAAGGGATGTTGTGAGCTGAATGTTTGAACCCATCTCCTCATTAACAGTTGTCTGGGATTTAATTAAGAAATAGAATGAATGTAATGTCAGTTGTATTTTAAAAAGAACGAGGAGTGTGAAGATGCACAACAAAGAAATCCAGAGTGTGAGAGAGAAGGGAGGGGAAAAAGAAAGAGGAGGCTAATTAGGGAATGAAGTTATGTTCATGCATCACTCCAGTTGAAATATTTCCTTCCTCTCTCAACCCCATTTTTTCCCCCTACTCTCTTTTCCTCTTTCTATTTCTCTCTCTGCATATAAATCTGCAAGAACCCTTGGCAAAAATTTTTGTCACATCTTTTCTTTGCCTTTGGCACACAGTATGGGTATGCAAATACAAGAAAATAGAGACTTCAGCATTGTTGACACACTCTTCCTACACACAGAGTACAAGCACAGGATGAGTAGATATGATGCCGGAGCCTGGTTCCCTACAATTGAGGCGGCTCAAGTACTTCTGTGTACTTTATTGATTTTTAAAATGTTGAAAACCACATTAAATTCCATCGTATCATCCATACAGTGTATCATCCACATGACAAAACCATGAGAAACAAAAAGGTAGAACAGACGACCTTCACTTCATGACCCACATTTAAATACAACTTTATTCAGATCTGAGGACTCTTAGCCTTTATATATTATATATATATATATATATATATATTTATTTATATATATGTATATTTATTTTTTTGACAGTCTGAATTTGTTACTAATGTTTGCCGTGTGGATCAGTGTTGTCTTGCAGTCTCTAAGGCCAAAAATCCACATCTGTTGGCACCAAGTGGGTCAACAATAAGGCTGCTGCCATCAACAACACCGTCCTTTAGCGACATGACTTTCTCTTTAGCTTCGTCAAGCAGCCTTTCTTCATCTCGCCTTGGAGAGGCAGAGAGGGTGGAGTCTCAGTGAGAGTATTGCTGTAGATGTGAGAGGATCGGTAAGGAGCAGAGTAAGGAGCTTCTTCTCAGTGGGTAGCCCAACATGACTTTTCTACATTGGTACTGAGTTGTGGGCTCATGTTGACCAGTTTGATTCCTTCACATGTGAGTATCAACTTCTCTCCAGATGCCCTGCGAGACATGGGGAGAGGAATATCGAGGTTACTGGGCCGCATCTGTGTTGGACACTACACTGGCATGCTCTCGAGGAGATTTCACATCCTCACAATCCAGGGGCTTATGTAAGAACTCTGCTTTGAACAGCAGAGAGGAAAATACCTAAACCAGCACATCTTAAGACTGTGTGCACACGCATTTGTTTGATGGGATATAGATATAGAGAGAAACAGAGGAGAGACAGGAGTTCTCACTGCCGATGTTCAGTTGGCTCGATGTTAAGCTCATAGAGATTAGCCAGCTCAGCTCAGCACAGTGTGCAGGAGGGCAGGCAGGGCAGCAATGAGGAACTACCCACAGCAGGGTTCAACTCCAGGATAACGGAGGCCATAGAGGCTGAAACCAGTCGGGCAGGTCACATGCGGTGAGGAGACAACAGCGTGAAGACAGCGGGGCATATGGCTGAGTAACATGCGGACGTCTGGAGAGGAGAGGGGCAGAGAGAGCTGGTGGGTGAGGAAATGGATGAACAGAGCAGAAGGCAGTGGTTCTTTCATGCTGGTGGATGCATTTTAAACACATGAAACTTCCTCCAGTCAAGGGAAAGGACTTTCAGACAAGTGTACTTTCAGACAAATATCCGGGCTATAGTTTGAGTTGTTGTCAAATCTGTTTTGAATGTTCCACTGGGACTCTGCTTTCAAAAAAATAATAATAATACAGCTCAGACTAACTGTGATGTGGCTGAAATCAGAATCTTTCACTAGCCGCTTTCCCGTATTTAGAACACTGATTGATCGAGCCTCTTTAGGGAAATCCCTTCAGTAATTACTGATTGCGAAACATATGGAATAAGAGGCACGACAGACAGATAAGTGTGTTGTCAACAAGCAGGGCATTCAAGCATTTATGAAATATGTGCTTAGATAAAACAATAACATGCAGGAGGAGACAGAGGTTTGACTCAGACAGATGAACACCATTTATAATGGCTGCGGGTGGTGTAGCTATCTGTCACCTGCAGACATGCTTGTGCACAGCTGACATTTGCTCTGGGTCACAGGTCGATTTTGTTGCATATAGAGAGGAGCCACCCCTAAACAAAAAAATCAGGCTTTGATGCGCAGATGTACGGCTGCTTGTTACTATCTTTAGCTGACTGTGTTTTTTTTTTCTTCTTTCTCCTCCTACTCTTGCTCTCCAAGCTCACACAGAGCAGCCAGAGCGATGCATTTATGTCTGGCCTTATGCTACCCCCCACAGGAGGACGGCTTCACGGTGACTTTACTGCTGCTTGGGTCCACCTGCTGCTATGCAGCTTCAGCCACACATGTGTGCGCAGATCTGGCTACATCACTAATGTCACAGTACATTAGCATCAAACTGGTTATCTTATATCACTGTTTAATGACTCTTCACACCTGTCTCGTGACTGTTCATCGTTAATGAACCAAGAAGGCATTGTGTCCTCATAAACAGGACAGTGGTAACCTCTCAGCACACAACATGTCAGCCTATCTAATTCATAGCTCCATTATGGCTGCTCTCCACTGATATTGTTTGTGAGAGTAACATGAGATGGGCCAGCCAGTGGCCATTTATCTTAATGAGAGCAGTTAATTCTGGGCTGAGCTTTGGCTGCTGCCTTCATACAAAAACATAGCAATCCCCATGAACGTCCTCTTATCCTCCTACCCACTGACTTGATTTTCAGGAATACATTTTGCCCTCTCATTGAAACTGTAATTAGTTCTAAAGGAGATTAAATTACATGTAATTATTATGATAATATTTTCATTTATTCAAGATAACGGGCTGACTTTAGTGAACACGGTATTTGTCGTGAGAGAGCAATCTCCCTCACACAGTCAAAGTTATCAAGGCGTGAAATCAGGAATCCTGACGGCAACAAAATGTAATCTTTTTCATACAGAGGGGACAATAGAAGGCGCTGCATACTCTACGTCTCCTTCTCCACTTTAATTAAAAGAGCTCACTGAATCTCTCCGTCTTTCACTCCCCTACCTTTCTCTCTTAAGAGTGAAGGGCCAATTTTATCACTATGCAGAATCGAGTTATTTTCCTCTCACTGAACTTGTCTTAAGCCCCAGTCCTGAATCTTTAATGAGCAATTTCTTTTTTTTTTTTTTGTAAATTTTATTATTTTTCCAATCTCCACTTCTTATTTCTCTTTTATTGAACTGGGGCAACGTAACTGAAGGATATATTATGATTTGATTTTGCAGGTAAAGACTACACATTAATGATTTGATAGGGTGCCTCCATCAGACAACGCAGACAGGAAGAGAGAAACTGGGTGCAAGGAGAGACTTTAAACATTGTTCTGGGGTGGACTTTAGCTCATATTAAATATATGCCCTTTAAAAAAGATTGAGAGTGCAACCTGGATGGTCCTGTGGTTGGTTACACTTTACATTCATCTTCTCTTTATAAGAAAAATGCTTTATGTTCCCTGTGGTATGTTTCAGTCATCATTAGGTTTGCCTTTATCGTATAGGCTGTGATGTTAAACACCAAATATACCATATTTGTAATAAAGTCTGATTTTGTATCAACTGTCCAGTGGATCATATCAAAGATGTGATACTGCCTTGTGACTTTGCAAAGAAAAAAAAATTGTAAAGAGTGTTTAAAAGGACATTAAGACAACATTAAGAAATGACTTAATGGAAGAGAGAAGTAGCTGGTGAGAAGTTGGTATTTAGAAACTGGTCTGAGGTAAGAATGTGCAAGTTGGTGGTATTTGATTTTTTCCCCTACCAGTCCAGTTAATGAATACTGCAGTTAAGCATTCCAAATGCCTCATTATCTGCATACTGTACTTTTTGTTTTGCATATATGTTTTTACATCTTACAACAGTCAGGCTACAGAGAGTTTTTTTTAAAAATTTTTTTTAAGGTGTCTCGCTGCCACTATGGCATTCACAGCCTTGAGTTCCTCCTCATGAGTTGCAGTGACTCCCACTCATCCCCCTTTTCCTCTCTCCTCCTGCCTCTCCTCCCCGCCTACAGGTCCTCTAGCCCGAAGGCAGGTAGGGCATCTCGTTATGGTAGTTATAGTCCGGGCAGACCTTCTGCACCAGGCGGTAGTCCGTACTGTAGAAGGAAATATAGATACAGATGACCTTGAAAGGCTTGGAGCAAATCCAGGACACGTGGCTCTGGATCTGCTCCTGGAAACAGGTCTTGGATGGGTCATAGTTGCACAATGAGGTGCGTTTGCTGCGATCCACCTTCTCATAGTCTACGCGGCAGTTGAAGATCTTGGAGTCCTTTGGGTAGACCACACTCTGGCGCTCCAGGTCAAACTCTACTGCCTTGACAGGTGGCACCAGGCTGACTGAGATGTTGCCCTGGCCCGTGGAGTTGTGTCTGAAGTAGACGCTGAATGTGCCATTACCGTGATCCACAATCTTGCCGGTGATCAGCAGGTTAAGCCTCACTGTCTTGATATTGGAATAGAAGTCTCCCCAGCCAAACATCTTCTTGAACTTGCCGGTCTTAACAATCGGCCGGCGTTTGACCCTGGGGCTCGAGGTGTCAGGTTTGAGCAGATCACTACCCAACATCTCCCAGAACTCCTGTTTAGAAAACTCCTGCTTGGAGAAAGGGACCGGAGAATGGTAGGGCAGCTCCAGAGAGGTGGCATTAGCTGCTCTGCTTTTACTGTGGAGCATCCAGCGGCTCAGGGGTGAGAGGGAAGCCTGCCCGCCCAAGAGGCCCACTGTCCTGGAGGAGTCGTCTGAGGAGCTCTTGGAGTTTGTGGAGTCATCTTCTTGACCCAGTACCACCTGGAGTCAGATTGTGGAGGAGGAGATGAGAGAAGTAAATGGAGGGGAAAAAAAGTATAAGCCATTATTAGCAAGGTAGAAAGGAAGACAGAAACCAAATCAACAGTTCAATCAATACTTAATTTACAGTTTATACCTCCAGTGGTTAAATATTACAATCTTTCGTTGACCTTGCAGATGAAAGAAAAATACTCCTTTATATCAAATTCTCACAGAGCCAGTGTAATTCCCACGAGCTACTTGTGAGGCCAGAATAGATTCAAACACAAAATCTACATCATGAATGGATTCACGCGACTCGTGTTAGTCCTGTGGTCTCGAGCAGTTTAATCAATATTTGTGAGGGTGGATATTTTCTGCAAAGGCTTGAAAACAATAAAGAGCTGTCATTCTGAAGTTGTTTGTTACAGCAAACAGTGGAGTTTATTCACAGGTAACTGGATACACAAAAAGGATCTGCCTTCATACTACTTGCTATAAAATATTGGTCCAAGTTGAAAATGAGTTCATTTTCACCAGAACTAAATTCCAAAATAATCCAACTGGAAAGTTTTTTTTTCTTGTGTTAAAATCCTAAAGGAAAAATGTCAACGTGGAAAGTATACTAAGCTATGTTTCTTGTTTTAAAGTGAGCTTTTTGCTTCTTAAGCACTCTGGTGTGAGTGCATGGGGAAACTATTATTGCCTCGAAACATTTGGTTGGAGGATCAAAGTGTTGAGGAAGGGGAGGTGGGCAAGCGGGAGGGGCCAAGAATAAAGTGTAATGTCCAATTAAGACTTCCAGTGTTTTAATTAAAGAAAAAAATCTGTACCGGCAGACACACAAAGCTGTCAGATGTTAACATCAACTGAGGGGAGGGGAAGAGGAAGGAGGGAGATAAGATATTGCTGCTGTGCTCAGCAATAGCTTTGTGATGAGTGTGTGAATGTGCTTGCAAAGTAATGGGTAATTATTCAATGGTAATGATCTATTAACAGGTAGCTTCTGTCTAATGTGCCATGGAGGTGTCCAGGATTATTGTGTCCTTTGGATTTGACAGTGAGGAACACACACGCTCATATCGTTTGTGAATTTTGAGTTGTGGTAAATGCAAACAATAAGTGATGCAAATGTGAGCGCTGGGGTAAGTTTGTGTGTGTGCGCGCTATCCAGAGAGATTTTACAGTGATGCATAATGCATGCCTCTCTGTCTGTGCTCTGATCCATCTACTGTCTTGACTGCCAGGGCTTCCTTATACAGGCTTAGTCAGGATTATTAAGTCTGACTCATTTTTATTCCATTTTATGCAGGTTTTTCAAGCTCACTCAGATTTGTTCACTTGCTCTGCAGTCAGTCAGTGATATTGATTTTCTGTCTCTCTAAAAACATGCATTTCCTTTCATAACAATGTGTATCGCATTTCAATTGTCCTGAAAGGATTCCCACTGATGCGGTTGTGGTCTGGTGTTTGGACTCAGATGAGAGGACACCCCTCTTCCCTTAATCTGGTTTTATTCTCATGGGGGTGTTGGAGGCCAGACGCCCTCTGCTCTAGTTACCTGTCTGCTTCTACGCTACACTGCCGCTTAGATCCTTCAGCCTCCCCGCAGGGGCAGATAACAGGCCTGACAAAGACTCCTTCCTCTTAAATCAGATAGCTTCTTTGAGAATCCCAAACTCATTAATAATGAACAAAAATTTGAAAGAGCTTAGACTTATTGATTTTAATCTTTTCAAACACATCTCTGTCTTTGTTTTGTTTTTTTGTTTTGTTTTTTTGTTGGTTTTTTTGGACAGGGGAGTTGAGTCCAGACAGGATGACTTTGATGACACACTATTACCCATGGCTCCTATTGAAGGACTAGTTTGTGTTTGATTTCTCTTCTTCAGTGAGCTGTTGGCTGCTGGGTACAGAGGGTAGCAATCTGCCTGCCTCCCCAGATAGCACTCAAGAGCCCCTGCGGTGTCCTACAGTTTCTGTGAAACTGCCCATTTGTTTTAAGATCCTCATCATTTTGCCAGCAATTCTCAGATGGTGCCAGTGCTCATATCTGAGCAGAAACATATTGCAACATGCTTTGTTATAGCTTACACATTAACCAAAGTATCCCTCCTCCTTTCCTCTTTTGCACAGTCTTCATTAGAGAGTCAGGGAGGCTGGACTGCACGAGAAGAGATGAAGTGTGTGCGGCGCTATTGTTAAACAGAAGATTTAAATGTCTGGAAACGCTGGTGGTGTCAGATCCACTGTACAGCATCACTGTCAAAGGCAAATGGAAGAATGAGCTTAATTTGGCTCTGAAGAAAACTCAGGTTTTCTTCAGAGCGGCAAAGATTACTACAGTAGCAGAACGCATTGTGTGCAGGAGTCCAAACCACCATGCCTTTAATTGCAGTTGTACGTCTGGCACGAAATGGATCATACTATTTGTGTTTTTGCTGTTGAATGATGCATCTTGAAAGTCAATGAAGTCACACATTATACAGCAGCACATAACATTACTGCAAGCACTACTTTTCAAACTCCCTTCTGAAAAGCTGCACAGTGCTCCAGTCCTTCACCGATCTGCATTTAACTATGAAACTACAGGAGGCTGAGGATTTAAGAAACTGTAGAATAACTGAAATCAGTTTTGTTTTTGCAGTGGCAAAAGATGAACGCTTTGCTTCACTTCAGCGGAACGTTTTTATATTTGAAAAACAGAAACATTGTTCAAGTACTAAATACCATCTGGTTTGGGTGTTCATATAAGTCAATTGCTTTCAGATTTATTATGCAGTTCAATAGATGATATGCTGTGAGAACCTTGTATTTTTATTAGTGATCAGCTCCATAAAATTTTAAGCAGTGTTTTTAAGGAGTTAGAAAATGCACTACTTCCAGGGCTGTAGCAACAATGCCAAAATTTTATTGTTCACTAGGTCATCTTAAAATATACAACATAAACCAGCCACATAATGTAACACAGTGTAATGTTTCTTTGAAAGGCCAGAGCAAGTTTCTCTCAAAGTAAGTTTGTTTTGTTTCATGAAGCTTGGCAAGATGTATCCCAGCTTTAAGTACTGTAGGCAAAGTGTGGGCGATGGGCAATCAGGTCTTAGTGAGGGGGTGGAGGTTCGGGGTGATTTTGTCATTTGTCATGTGCACTAAGTGAGTCAGTGAAATGGCTGGAGAAGATGGGAGGTGGCTGCGGGCTCTGTCGCTGTGGTAATTGTGAGTCATTCAACCTCAGTGAGCACAGGCCCCAGGCCTCTCTCCCAGCAGGACGTATGGTGGGGGAACGATCCTCACAAGCCTGCCCGCTCCATGGGCAATAATCAGCCTGTTACTGTGACAGGTACAGCGTTTTAACCCCTTTCCCTGGTGACAGAAACACACTGTTGCCATAATATAGCACAGAGCTCATGGAGCGACTTGAGTAAAATCTGCCCCATCACAGAGGTAAGGGAGTGGCGCTAGAGCGGTGTCTCTAAGAAGTAGTTCCAAAATTATACTCCAACTGAGTCTACACATTCTGACTTAACTTTTTGGAAGTGTTGGACACATCCTGCACAATCGGAGATCAGAGATGAAGACATACATGGATTTATCTCTAATGTAACCCCCCCCCTTTTTTTAGTGTTCTCTCCTTAGCTCCCAGCTTCTTTATGAGGATTTGGAACTTTTTCCTGTTTTGTACACTTTCTGATATTTTTGGAAGAAAAAATTAAATCAGCTACTGTCACAGTAGTTTTTTGGTTTTTTTTAGTAAAAAATACTTTGTAATAATAATTATAAACTAGACTAACTGTGCAGTTGCCCTCAATTCCAGGGAGCACTGTATTGTCTTTTAGCAAAGTGTTTTGGCTTTCAGTCCCAGACAGCACTCTTTCGTTTTACTCTCACTGAGTAAAGCTTTGTTTTTGTTCACAGCAGAAGACTGTTCTCAGTGAACACACTTCAAAAACCTATTGACTGTATGCTTTCTGCTCAGCATCAAATGCTGGATGAGCTGGTAAACACAGTGGTACATTTTGCAGCTGAAGAACTGTCTCATATATATATATATATATATATATATATATAGTGGAGAAATCAAAATGTAATCAGATTTAATCAGTGTGATATAAAGATCCCAAATGAATACTAATATTACTCTTAACAGTCAGAAGATCAAAAGATAACAATGTGGTAGTACTGTGATGTTGTTCATGGTGCAATCTTTGTTGGGCCACCTTAGCTGAATTTAGTGTGGCAGTTTTCTAAAGTATTTCTTACATATCTGTCTTTTTCTCTTATATGAATGTATGATCTGGGGGAAAAGTAAACTTATTGATTGAATCTATCAATTGGGCCACCCGATGGGGCTTAAAGCGTGCGCTTGTCCCGCGGAGCTGACAAGTTCAATAAGCATCCCACTTTCCTCTGGCTGTTGAGCTGAAATATTCATCTCTAATATGGCATCAATTTTTAATTAAAGACCAAGGCAGCTCAGATTTCTTAAGTGTTAGTCAATGCTTCATTCACACTACCACGTTACGCCCACCCCACCCGTGCCTCCTCTCCTCATCTCCAGATGTAATATGCTCACTGCAGGAGATTTCTGTTACATGATTAAAATCTGAAAATGGCTGCGCACTTATAACTAATTATTCTTCTAGCTAGTGTAGATCCAAGAAGAGGTGAGAGAGAGAGAAAGGTAATTTCACAAGAAACAAGCCATTTGACTCTTAATGAATAATTTACTCTAGCTTCTCTGGGGTCACTGGCACTTAGATCTGCCGTATGTGAACAAACTCACTACACTGAATCTTTTTATTTGAAACTATTTTTCCAATGTACTCTATCTTTCTGCATCCACCACCTTTTCCCCAGCCCATTTTGGACATGTTCAGTTGTGTGGTCCCAGGGGACTTGGGCTCATTTTGTATGCTCAGAATGAAGCTAGACTCTGAATTGGCTATCAAATTTTTACATTATAAGATATCGACAAGTTGGCAGTGCGAGGGCGGATGAAGAGTGGTAGCAGGGGATGGTTTCTCCCCAGTTATTCCCCATGGAGAGGGAACCAAAGCAAGGGCTGGGAGACTCAGCTGATTAAAGCCACTGCTACAGTATTCATACCTGTCTGGTAGGACTGCAATTGTCTCATGCAGGCACAAAACCCTCAGTTAAATATCTTTTTTTTTTTTTATTGAGGGCTGTTGTCTGATACAGTGCACCAGTCCTTTTGTTAATTTTTTGAACACAAATAAAAGAAAATAATTTTGTCATTCCTGCACAACAACCATTAATATGCTCCCGAGGGAGGCAGTTAAATTGCTTCAGTGGAGAGGTGCTGAGTGGCCAAATCAGACAATGGTTTAGCTGTGCAACTCCCAGCTGAGAAAGTGTGTAACTGTGTGAATGGGCTCCTTTTACACTTAAAGTAACATTAAAAAGGTAGTGAATCTTGGGATTCTCTCATTAGCGGACAGCTGTGGGTCACTGTCATTTAATTTATATGCGTTCACATTAGCACGGTAAATGCACATGCCCAGCTGACTGCTTTGAAGTTCTGTCTGGTACTGCAAGTGGCAAAGATATAAAACTGCAAAACTCTGAACCTGTTTTACACAGATACGACAAATAGGTCAGACTGTCTCAGCAATCTTCTGGCTGAATTTAGAATTTTCTGTGTTTTAACTGATTAAAACAGATGTAAGCAGGACGGGAAAGGATCACAAGTGCTTGCTTGTGATACATTTGACACTCTGCAGTCCATCTCATCTGGATTGGACACAATCTGGAAATGTCACCAGAGGAACAGAAAGATGATTCAGTTTCTCATGGTGAGATGATACAGCCAAAACATTTTTTTTCATGCACTGGTCAGGTTTGGGATTGTGCTTCCATGGCGTGTCATATTTCAGACTGATGGTAATAAAAAGCCAAAAATACACATTTAGGTCTTTTAACTACGCCTGTTTTGTGGTCATTTCTATTTGGTAAAACGTTAACTAAATTGTGTTTCGAATGATAAGCTATTTCAGTTCAATTTGATTTTAATTGTATAACCTAATCAGTCAAGATTCATATCACATATAAAAGTTCAGCGCTTCATAGACATAAACATATAAACTTAAACATTTTTGTCCTGTCTCTCTCCTCTCAGCGCCAACCGGTCACGGCAGATGACCGCACCTCCCTGACCCTGGTCCTGCCGGAGGTTTCTTCCTGTTAAAAAAAAATTTTTCCTTCCCACTGTCGCCAAGTGCCAGCTCATAGGGCATCTTGTCTTTGTTCAGTGTTTACATTTTTGTTTTGGAAAACATAATGCATAATTTCAAATTAAAAGCAATAAACTTTAATTTCAATATTTGACAATTACATCTAAGAAAACTTTATATACAAAAATTAATGTTCTTCTGCAGGACCAGATTTATGGTGACATTTACTAGTGTTAGAATTTTTTTCCTGCATCACCTGCAGTGTTCTCAAGCAATCTCTTGCTCAAATGACAGTTGTTAACTTTTATGTTGTGTACTGCTACAAAACAAAGGTAAAAATATAAATAACGTGACCATGACAGCGCTCTAAATCCATCATTGTTGGCTTTTTTATTTTAATGGATTGCTACATCTTAACCAAGTAGCTACAGCTGTCTTACCTTAAGCGGTTAGTGAACGTTGTGCCTCATTTTTGAGACAGTTATTTAGGGTCACTGTGAAATTTGTGTGACTGCTCAAATTGATGTTTCATAAAGCAACGAAATTAAGGAAGAAAATGCTGTTCTATTCTACAGGAATACATGCTTAGTTCAATTCAGAAATCAATGTGCTTCGCAACGACATTCTCATTATCAATTTATTCCCCCAATCCTGTGGCTGTGCATTTCCTATAATTGGAAACCCCTGTACAGACTCTCAGCAGGCCTTGTCTGGACATGTGCACCACTCTGACCCTGAAAATCATTGTACCGTCACTGGCCGGCACGCTGGTAAACTGCACACTAGATGTTCATTCATGCAGAACAGACTGTTTACAGATTGTGAGAGAAATGAGAATATTAATGGACTTTTGCGTGCCGGTTTTAGTCTGGTCTGGCAGCTCAAGAAACACCGTGATGAGGTCAGCGTGAAAGCTTCAGTTTTCTTCAGTGTTATAGTACAGTGACAGCCCAGCATTCCCCTTTCAAATAAACCCAAATCCCTTGGTCCCATATTGCCTTTTCCACTATTGCTGAGAAGCCTACAGATTTTAAAACAATGAAAGCTTCATTTTATATTGACATTTACTATAACAGTTTTCCATTTTCACAATACATTAAAACAAACTTTGACTATTGTTAGTTTCAGCAGAAGCTCTGTGAAATTAAAATGTCGGTTATGGATTTTCCCATCCTTAGTTATTCCTTTGTGTGAAAGTCATGCGCATCTTTATCTGGCTCCCGGGGGAATTACACCCACTCATTATACCCGAGGCAACGAGTCATTTTTCTTTAAGCTGTGCACTGTAATCCACACTTCACTATCTGAACTAGTAGACAAACCTACATATATTCTTCCAGGGTCTGCTCTGTCTACCCTGCAGTCTCCTAGAAAGCAATGCCACAATAAATTGTGCTGGTTTTGAGCAGACAACATTTTCTGTCTCAGGACAGCTTGCCACTTCAATATGAAGGGCTGTCAGTGTGTCAGGGTGTGTGCTTTCTCTCTGTCTGTCTGGGTCTCTGCTATGGGGCTGCCTGGAGCCTGTGGGAGGGGCTCGCTGGGTGGTCGGGGGTGGCGGAGAGGTGCACCTCTGGGGTCCTACATGCTGTGCATATTCATAACTCAAGCTGTTTTGCTGTACAGGCAGGACGCTATAGATTGTCCAGCACTGCTTCAGCATGTTTATATGTGGTTTCTGTGATTGCTCCGAGCTGGTTTGTTTGTTTGAATGAAAGAAATTTTTTCAATAATGTCAGAAAAAGGTGACAAGGGGAAAATAAAGAGGCAAAAAGCAAGGACGGTAGAAATCAAATTTAAGACATATTTAAGGATGTCTGAACTGTCTGAGCAAACCAATTACTTTTCTGAATGCATTATTAATAATAAGGCACCAGCACTCAGCAATGATAAATTGCTTTGCATGTTTGGTTGTTTTTTATTTTAATGATCTGGAAAAAGAATACAAATAGAGCTGGATCAAGAAGCTCGTGTAAATGAAAGCTGAAGCTGATTGATGTTGCAATAATAAAAATCTAGACATGTTGTGTTTTCAATAACAAGATGTTGTTTAACTTCTTATCATTAGCCCAGAATTAAGAATTGTGTGTGGGGGGGGGTTAAGGTGTTCAATAAGTGGTTACTAGAAGGTTATGTGCTCAGTTCTTTTCCCTCCACACTGATGGCTAAGTGCATTTTGTGCTACTGATATACTGATACAATGAGATGACAATTTTTTGCCTTTCATATTAGCCCACTTATGACATTCATATTTTCACATTGGGGGAAACTAGACAACAGATACCCACAGCACAGTGAACCGCTCAGTTTTCATGGTCACAGAGCCGACCCTCCCTCATGATGGAAATTTGACAATTATGAATGAGTTTTGCGTTTCCAGCATCTGCGTGGGATGTGAGCCGGAGTGCAGAAGTTTATGAGCTCTGACATGCCGATTGCAACACTGATGGCAAAGAAGACGAGAGTGGAGAAGTTGCAAAAAAAAAAAACCCAAAAAACTGCAATTTTCTAATATTTGTGACTGCATGCAACGTAATGCAGCATCAGACTGAGTTTTCTCCTATTTGCTTTCTTAAGATGAGGTGGTATTTCTGCTTAGTCAAAGATGTATCTGAGTGGACAAGGTCAGCGACCCTGTTAGGAGGACAGGTATCTAAGAAACACAAATCTAAGAGTTTGTGACAGGTCAGAACGGAAAGAGGAGTCTGATGTGGTTAGAATTAGCATCAGGCAGCCTCTGCTCTTTAACCGTACCCACAAGTCTTCAGGTTTGCGCGGAGTGCGTTTGTGCGTTGTTGCACCATGCTGTCTGCTGGTGTTTCGGGCAAAATAAAAGCCGCCTGGATTTAATGCCTTTTGTTGTTTCAGTTTTTTTGTGCTGTTATGCTTCTGTGCTGTGAAAACCCCTCTTTGTCACAAAAATGATTTTTGCTCTCCAGCTTGAAATGTAAGAACACAATTTGTTATTAATTGATGTACTGTCTTGAGTAAGTGTTTCCTTGCTGATGGCAAAGTCAAGGTGGCGGGTGACAGTGAAAGTTAAGAAAGAGGAAACACAGCAGTACTAGTTCCCATTATTTCCCACTGTGAATTCCTCAAAGTGTCACATTTTCTTTAGTTTTTAAAATTACTTACACGCACACAGGAAAGTGTGGCATGCAGACCTTCAAATATGTATGAATGTCTCCAAAGAAATTCAATTTGTAAAAATTGACATTCGGTGCTCAGCTACAGAAGTGAAATTCAGTTATCAAGCATGATGGCGAGTGTCTGCATCTGTGCAGAAAGCAGCCAGAGCGAGCATAAAGCCGTTCTGTCTCTCGTGGCCACAGAAAGGCTACCTGGGGCTACCCCGTCCAGAAAAAATCTGGTGAGAAAGAGCATCTGTGAGCTCAATGTGAGATATATCAACTGTCGAGCCTTCGCACCCCCAGAGATTTTTAACACACGAAGGTCACAGCACTGGATTATTTTTTTAAATGCCTGCACGCATTTCTCCTTGTCAGTAAAATTACACTCGTGTTTGCATGTTTCAATTTAAAATAACATAAATGTGCCATGTTGAATGAGAGTTACGCTGCATTTAAAAGTACAGAGTTCTTCAAATAATTGGAGGGAGAGAAATTCTGCAGTTCACTGGAGCATTAGAGTTCAGTGCCCTGTTCGAGGACACTTCATTCTTCTATTGATAGTTACTGAGATTGTTGAAAGAGCGAGCTGCACATCTTGTTGACCTCTCGCCTCCCAGATTTCACTGGCTGGTCTGAGAATTTCATCCTTGGTTCAGGCACAATTATACGTGGATGAACATGTGTAATGCTGCAAAAAATTACAAGAGTCTGATCACTGTCAGTTAGGGGTATAAACCTCTGTGGCAGATGTTTAGCTAATTTCTTTATTTAGCATCAATATCTTGGTTGACCGCCTCGCTTTTCTTTCATTCTTACACCTGCATACACCTGCCTGCTTTCCCTTAGAAAACCTGGCACTTTCAGATTAAAGCTGAAGCAATCATCCTGGCACACTTTCATCCTAAATATTCAATAGATTGCCTTCATAAAGTTATAATCACTATTTAGTTCAGTGAAACAAAAGCAGCCGGATTGCTGAGCTTCACTGGTGAAAAATAACTTCAACTGCTGCCAAAAATAAACATAATTTCTCAAGCAGTCAATTATACAACTGAGATGGTTTATATTATTCATAACCCTTCATTCAAATTCCGGGAATAATTAACATTTGAAACACATCATTCATCACATAAACAACAACCAGAGTGGCACCTTGTGTTAATAGTCATTAGTATTAGTAGCCATTTACAAAAGATCCCTCGAGACTGAACCCTCTCTGAAAATTGCAGCGCTATTACAACAGAAATCGAATTTTTAATGCATAGTGGGCTCATGCGATTATTAATCACTGCTCCATTGCTTAATAAAAAGTTACTTAATTTATTAATTGCTCCATAATTTATCAATGTCACAGGGCTAATGAATTACCCAAGATTCCCTGCTGAGAGATGTCGTGTACGTTTTTCATAGATACATGGTCTGGTGAGGGAGAGGAAAAAAAAGCCCTAATTAATGTCATTATCATTTAGCCACAGACCTTCTGGGTTACAATAGGCTGTAGCCCTGCAGCTCACAAAATGCTTGCAGAACCAAAACAACAAGTGAGTGTTAAGCCTATTATCCCCACTCTTGTATCTAGTTATACAACCGCTGAAAAGGCACTCATCCCCCATATTTTAAGACAGCGTGTGGTCTCATATTGCGCAGAGAACAGAAAAATCCGTTGAAAGAGCTCTGTCTCAGCCAAGAGTGTCACTGAGTCTGTTAAGACACTTACAACCACTGTCTGTTAGACCTCAGATCCTCAAAAGAGCTGTTACTTTATTCTGAGCATCAGAATAATACCTTAATACGAAAACCACAAGGTCGTCTTTGAAGGGATCCCATTGCACAGCCACTCAACTTCACTTCAGTATTTCAGTCTGTTTTATTTATTTTTTTTTATTTTATTTTTTTGGGGGGGGGATCTTGCTCATTCCCTGGGCCCTGTGATGATTGAGCTACCCTTAGCCCAGGGGTTTCCGAACAGAAGGATGTTTTCAAGTTTTCTCGTGTGATTTAAAAGCTGACGTCTCATTAAAGGCTGCTTTTTAATAAATCTGAAAGCGTACATGAAAGAGGAGTGGGTGATCCAAATTCAATTGTAAGGTTATGCAATGCTGGAAGTACAGAAACTTTGGCCTTTACATTTTCGTTATAGGATGGCAGGAGTGTTGTGGATGAATTCAGCATTAATCAAGCATTAATTTGCTGTATTAGATTACATAAATTTCTCCCCACCTACAGTATAAATTCAGTCTTTAATCACATCTGGCAACAAGGCATCACAGTAAAGACAGCAAAATCAAATCAGCTGCTTTATCTTTCTGTGGATCACTCCAGCTTTTGTCTTACTGATTCTGCTGTACCTCTTCACACAGTAGAACCATAGAGACATTGCCCTACAATGGCCCTATAGGGTAAAGGTGCTACAGTTTATAGCAAATGAATGTGATAATAAAAAAGTGATAAAATATGGTGCATCTCTTATGATTATTAAGCCTGATGTGTGGGTTTTTACAGGAGGTTAAATCAACTTTTTTTCAGTTTGAACACTTTGCGTTTGTTCTTTTGGGTTCATTTGATAAAGTAAATCATTATTACAAATAACTAACATTTTCTATGACTTTTTAACACTCGTATAGTGCTTGTTGACAATGTCTTAACGCAGTGTTGCATGCTTTAAGTGTAGAAAGAATAACAGGGCGAAGGACTGAAGCGGCCCCAAAGACGCACAGAGAATAAGCTTTGTGACAAACACCGATGGCACGGTGCGCTCCGCACGCTGCCAGCACGAGTGTCCCCCGAGAATAGTGACACTGCATCCGCCGTACCCGAGCCGAGCGGGGTCAAAGTGAGTGTTATCGTCTTAATAATTACTAGTCAAGGCAAAAAATAAAACAGACATCAGCAGATTTTTGGTTGGCGATGAACGCAGTACCGTTCCACAGCAGTCGAGGATTATCTTTGCATCTCTGCGAGAGGCACAAGTGACCCGCACGTCTGGTAATTTATCATTTCCATCAGATTCATTTAAGCTCTCAGTTACCATCTATGCACATTTGTGCACACAATTCCCCCCTCTATTTAGCGTATATTATGGAGTTTGGAAGTTTGTATTGCAAATGGGGGTACAGACACTCTATAGTCCGTTCTGTTGCATAAGGTAATATAAGGTAATTCGGAGCTAGATGTATAAAGAGCCCAGTGTGACTTCTCGCACACTCCCACTCTTTTCTTACCAAACAAGCGGTTCCGTTGAGGAGGAGCAGGATGAAGCCTCGGTTGGGACGCATCATTCCGGCGCGTAAAACCCACAGCCCCCCAACCCCGGTAGAAAATAAAAATGGCAATGCCAAAGAAGAAAGGATAGTAAAAAACTAAATAAAAAAAAACAAACTCCCGGAGACGGGCTTTTTTCTCCTTCAGGAAGATGCTCTTCCTACTGCACCCGGTCCCTCTCGGCTGACGCACGGTCCCATGCCCATGGCTGACTCAAGCTCTGTTTCCACACACCTAAAAACCGCAGGAACCCACTTGGAGTGCCTCTTTACTGTCTTTACTTTTTCACCAATCCCGTGTTTGAGTCAAATTACTTGTGGTGTGAGAAATCCATGAATATATGGAAGGCTGTTATCATCCATGCAAAAATGTGAAGCGATTCCAGCTCAGAGTGAAACGGGTATACAGGGAGGTGGGTAGATCATATCTAGTCACTGGTGCCAGTGGAGATCCTGAAGGGATGGAGCTGCAGCCTCCTGCAGAAACTGAGCGATGCTGAGAGTGGCAAGAGCAAACAGACGTTTTAACAGTTCCCTCTCTCACTCTGCCTCTATCTCTCTGCCTTCCCCTACCCGTGCGTTTGTGTCTGTCCCCTTCTTTCTCCAATCTCCAATCTCCATTTTCTTCACTTACCCCCTCCCTTATCTCAGTCTCTCCCCACCTAGCTAGCATCCCCCCTTTCCCTCTTTCAGCTGTTTTCTCCTCACTCAGTTGATCCGGCATATAATCAAATAAGTTGCAATAAACACAAAAATGCAGTAGTTACGCAATAATAAACATCTGTCCCACTTGTATGAGTGCTGGAGTCCTCATTCACTTATCAGTATTTCTGACATCAGTTTTTCAGCTCACAACATTCGGCCTTACCAATCTACTGACAACTCTGTGGGCATTTCTCACCAGCAACCCTGTTATTAAATATAATCATCGCTGTGAGAGGGTGAAAATCATTGATTGGGAAAGACTGGATCTGTTTTCACACACTGGTTGTCACAACCAAAACAGCTCCTGTTATATGATAACCGAAGAGGTTTATGCTAATATTTGGGATCTCCAAGAATGTGTTTGATCCCATGCAATCTGACTACGCGGTGCAGTCAGATTGTTTGTGCTCCCCAAACAACACTTATCTGGAGCCCTGCTGCAGGGCATTGACAAACAGGGTGAGCCCTGATGAACCAGTGACCGTCACCTCAGTCAGGTGTGATTAATAAAGACTTTTTCCCAATAATACACAGTTCATTAGGAGCAGGTTAATGGACTGAAATGCGTGATATCACTACACAGGTCCCCTGGCTCCCAGCAGCTCAATTTCTGCTTAATTGCACTCATGGACGAGCTTCACGTGATCTCTTCTCCTCGCATCTTTACACAAACTCACCCTTACTTCTCTGCAGCACCAGATAAAGACCTGGTCTATATCCTTCTGTCACTAGGTCAGAACTTTTTAAATCTGTGTTGTACAATCTCAAGATTAAGCCGTTTAGACCCTTTGTTCATGTTATTTTAGCACCTGCTAATAATTCATATGGTGTAATGTGTTGCAGTAAAAGGTTTATTGATCTCAATTTGTGGGGTTAATTGGCAAAACTGGATGTACACAGAGGGGCCATACCCCTAAAGAAGCAAGGTCATAACTGAGGGGTCACTGGAGGAGAGGAGGCCCTGCCAATCTGGTGACTAAGACTTCAAAGAGTTAGGGCAAAAGAAATTCTTCAAGACAACTGCTCCAGTCTACCCATCATCCTCTGTGCACACATGCAGATTTGCTGCTCGTTATGATGCAGGAAATGCTGATGGAAGGTGGAAATGAGCTCATTGACTTAGGAGGCTTCTTGATCTGTCTTTTTTTTAATTAGATTATTTCAAACACTAAGCGTGCCTCTGTATAATTCAAGCAAGTCTCTTCAGCTACCCGAGGTATGAGGGAGCTCTCTAGGAGAGGAAACATCAGCCTATAAAGGGAGATCTGCTCTCCAGCCCACAATCTGAAGAAGCAGCAACCATAATAAAACTCCTTTAAAAAAAAATAAATAAAAATGGAGCACATTCATTTATGCACACACTTTTACTCTTGCACATAATTATGGAGCCATAACTCAGCATATATACTCTCTGGGGAGCAGCCAGACAAGCTGCAGCTATTTTTTACTCATTTGAAAAAATAAATAAATAAAAGCATTGTGGATGCTAAGATACCCATCATTTGACACCCAAGATCGACTTATCTCAATGTTGTTCCGCACACGACTCACATCAGCACGACAAATAGGAATTTGTGTTTGTCTATTTCCTTTTTATTCAGCTCTCCTGGCAAACTCCAACAATTGTGCTCAATCATTGCATTGCTTGACACGTAATCCTATTTCACAGTATAATTCAGTTTGAATGTGGAGCTGCAGGCAACAGGCAGCCCAGACCTGGGCTGAAAGGTTCATAGATGAGTATTGGGTGCCCTCTAGTGTCTTCTGTCAGAGCTGAACCATCAGAATGGAGACAAAGCTTCATTAAGCAGGAGGTTGTTTAAAGGGTCAGTTCACCTAAATGTGTAATCAAATTATTTTCTCACTTGCAGTCATACTTTGGTTTGGATCGCATCCACGAGGATCACACACAGTTGAGGTAATATTGCTGCCAATGACAGTACTGGTACGTATGACTACTGGTGACATGTCAAGGAAAAGAACAGAATGTAAGCTTTACAGGTAAATTCAAATGACTTATGATTTTAAACTATTAAGTACAGTATGCTGAGCAATTGTTTAATCAGGAAGGAAATTCATTAAGCATGCTTCTAAGATCTCAAATACTCAATGTTTGCTAGTCTGAGCAGCCCAACACTATCATCTGCTGGCATACTTCTGTCCTGGTGAAGGCCTCTCATCCTCACCCAGGCCCTAATGCACATGCAGACATGGTGATGCTAATCTAGCTTCCCATTGCAGACCATAATGTGCCATTAAGATTTTGTGTTACATCAGTTTTTGTATAGGTAGTTCACATTCATCCTTGTAAATGACTTGTATCTAGCTCTGGTGTGAACACAGCTGAAAGCTAAACTGCTGTGCACGATTAAATTTTAAATGCAAGCTGCATGTGCTGAAGAATTACAAGGTAAATGTAATTTGTGGAACTGTCAAATCTTAAACATGGCTGGGCTAGCATTTATGTTTTTCCATCCCTGTCCTCATCTCTTCTTTCACCCTTTTCAGTGTTTTTGCTCTTCTCCATGTTTATGTTTTTTCCAGCCTGTGAGGAGCCAATAATGAATAAGACATTTAAAAAAAAAAGAAAAAGAAGAAAACAGTACACAAATTCCAATCTGAACGTTCTGACCACATCTGCAATTCAGATTTAAAGACTGGGAGCCTGCAAAAACGAAACTGAGCTCTGTATGAAGGCTCATGGAATGATTATGAAAAACATTTTTATAGACGGTAGTTGCAGTATGGATTTTAGATTACACTGATAATCATAACTTTTTTTTAATTACTTGCATAATGTTTTTGTAAGTTTAGTCTTTACACACTAACACTAACATTACACACTAACATAATGTCTTTATGTTAGTGTGGCAGCAGAAAACCTGCTAAAATATAATCAAAACTATGTGGACACAATCATTATATTCATTATTTTATATATCTGATTTAATCCAGCTGTGATTTAGGAACGAGCGACACCAGCAGCCACTAGGGGGTGCTGTAACCAAAGGTTACACTTCGGGGCACTGAACAGCTCTGGTTCTCTCCACACTCCACTTACACTGATATCAGTAACCATCAGTGGGCGCACCGTGCACATGGCGTTGCGTCAGTGTCTGTTCACTGTGGCACTTTCCTCTACTGTGCGAAACACTTTTGCTGGGAGAATTATGTTTATTTCTGGCTGGTGTTCATGGTTTACTGTATACAGATAATATCAGGCTTCGAGTCTGGTGCAAATTTGAGTCTCTGTCTTGTTTCAGTCTGACTCAACTGGATGTACCATTTGTATGTTGAGAAAAAATAATAGTGCGGTAGCAGGAGGAAAATGTCCTGTAAAGAAATGACAGATCGACACGAAGATTTATTTTTTGTGTTTATCTCCTTACTCTCAGCCCCTCTCCACCCATCACCACTCTTCTCGCCGGTCTTAATCTTAAATCTTCAGATACATAAATATATGAGGCACTTCAAGCTAACAGCAGGCTGATTGAACCTCATGACCTGTTCTGTGACAGTACAGTCAGTCATTTTCTCCCACGCTAATCATTGTCTATATCGAGATGAAGCTTGGCCACAATAAGAGAACAGGTCGACAGAGTGATGACAGATGCTGGTAGTAGAACAATATGGGATTGCCAGATAAAGGGGGTTTTAGATGTGGATTGAGGAAAGAAAAGAGGTCTGGATTGATGAAAAAGAATCAAATTTCCACCTTTAGGGAGGTCTACACTCTCAGGATCCATTAATCCCACATAAATCCCTCATTCTTTATGTTTCATTTCCTCCTTTCGATTCTTATGTTTATTGGATATTCACCAAAATGCCAATCTTTTTATCCCCTGTTTAATCATAATCATACAGTATTAAAAATGCTCTTACTGTATATTTGCTCTCTCAGATTCACAAAAAACATTTTCACAAGTTGACTATTCTCCTTCCAGGATCATCTTGAGATCTGATGTAAACTTTAAATGTATAATGGAGGGTTAATTGGGTTGTTGTAGGGCAGTGAGACACATTTGGGAATTGTCAGCTTTATAATTTTCCTTCATCTTTTTTTTCCTTATTGAAGAGGATTACTTGATTGTTTCCAGATGATGACAAGGAGACTCAGACACAGAGGCTGGTCCAGTACAAATGTTTCAAATTTTTTTTAGCCACACTCATGGTGTGGCTGTAAGGAAGGCATGTTGGCTGGTGTTTTGGTGCAGCATTTCAGTCCACACTGAAACACTATGTTAATGAACTTTGGTACAACACATGATTCCCAGAGAATTGATATTTTTTCTCCTGCACGTTTCATTTAGTTTCACACAGATGTCATTTTAAATCCACAAAAAGCCTATTAGGGATTACTATTACAATGTGCAAAGACCATAGATGAAAACCAGGAGTTTTTGTTTTTTTTTATATAGCACCAATTCACAACAAGAGTCACTTCATGGCACTTTATATTGTAAGGTAAATACCCTACAGTTTTGGAGAAAACTCCAACAATCAAGCGACCCCCTGTGAGCAACACTCTGTGACAGTGGGAAGGAAGAACTCCCTTTTAGCAGGAAGAAATCTCCAGCAGAACCAGGCTCATGGAGTGGCACCGATCTGCAATTAAACTGAAAAAGGACGAAAGACATTTAATGGAAAATTTAAAGAAAATATGGGCGCATACAGGCTGTGTTCGAACTCAGCCTTCATTTTGATGTCAAGTACTGTACATTGCATGGCTGACAAACTCTATACACTGACAAACATATAAACTCCTCCCAAAAAACCCAGCTTTGTGATAGTACCCTGTACAGGAAGTGTAAACAGGACTGCATTTTGATGATAAACACACACACACACACACACACACACACACACACACACACACACACACACACACACACACACACACACACACACGCATGCACACAAGCACACACAATGAAAAATAATACCAAATGTACTGTTGAAGCTAGTAACTAGCCTGTTGTTGGTTTACTAGCATTTGACTTAAACCACAGATAAACTTACAGTAAATACAGCTGGGGTCAAGTTCAGTTTAGACTGGAAATTTAATAATAATAAAACAAACTATACCATTTGATTTTCTTTAATTTTTTTGTAACTGTATAGGTCTCTTGATTTAATAAATTAAAAAATTAATCAGTCAAATGAAGGGACTAGGGACAAAAACACTTGTAAGTAATAAGGTGACCCTTTTAATGTGACAGCTCTTCTTTGTATTTGGCTCATAAAGAAAGCTTTGAGCTAAGCATTCTCACTATGACCATCTTGGTTACCCAAAAAAAAAAAAATTTTTTTAAAATGGATGCGACAAGGAGGGGCAGGCTTGACTGAGAAACCACTTGCTCATTTGCTAATGACTTGTCAATGACAAGTTGTTATCCAATGGGCGTTTTCATGCCACAAATCTATTTTAAAATATAGTATGACTCAGATTTATAGAATAGACTTAATTTTTCATTCAATATGTCCCAAAATAAGTAGCTGAGCCCATAAACTCAGCAGGAAAGAGTTTACAGAGGTCAAGACAGAAAACCTTTTCCTCTAAACTTCTACAGGACTGAAAATCTTTTTGTAACCACAGCTATCGCCATCTGGTGGCTTTCAGACACAATGCAGCTTTAAGGCACTTCTGGATTGGCTTCATTTTTCCAATCTGGAAGCTACATCCATGTTTTATACCATCTGTGCTCTTTGCCCTTGTTTTCAGAAAAAAGTTAAGAAGTCTGTGTTTAGTTTTCTCCAAGTTTGCTAACAGTTAGCTTAGCTCAGTCGCTAACAGAACTAATGAATCTTTATTCTTTATTCAAAGTGTAATTTCCAAACACCTGCAAGCCATTCCTTGATTTTGGGAAAGTATTTAGAAGGCAAAATGAGTAAAGTCAACGGGGCAAAACTAATAAATGGCCTCAAGAATTTTGTGTTTCCCAGACTGCTATTTGAGTCAAAAGTTTAAGAATTTTTGTGCCAAAGCTGAATAGATAAATTTCACCTCCTGTGAGTTTGGTGTAGACTAATTAATGTCTTTTGACACTAAAACAGGGGTACGTTGGATCTGAAAACAGTGTGCGATGTTTGCTGCAGTTTCCAGGGTTAAACAATGTGCTTAGATGAAATGCTGTGCAACAGTGCACAGACTGTTTAAAATATTATGCAGCCGCATTTAAGTCACATGTTGGTTTTAGAGTCTGAATTCAGTACAAATGCTGTTGCTGCTGGCAGTTAGGGAAAGCAACAGGTGGAAACTCTTAACTAAATCATTCATATAATCTTCAGGCTCATAGTCGACCCAGACACCAGGAAAGGAAGATCATTAGTCAGATACACTAATTATGAAACTTTTAAATACAAGGCGTGGAAGAAGACAGACGTGAATGAGAAGATCAAATGACAAAAGGCTACCCAAATCAGAAAAGAAAAATTACTGATGTAACACCTCCTAAAGCTTCACGAAGCTGAGCCTAACAAGGCGAGACTGACACTTCTTAAAATGGCTACAGTACAGACAACATGGCATGGTCTGTCACCACCAGCTGGTCGGGCTTTTTATTCTCTGCGCCAGTTATAGTCAGAGGCAGAAGTTTCATAGGTCCACTACCATTTTTAGATTTTGACAGTGTGTATGGCGCATTTCACTATATTTAGTCTCAGAGTTGATTGATACATCACACAAATTTTTTTGTCATTACTTTGTAATTGCTTTGATAGTTACGGTGAATTACAAGTGCCTCGTTCTCTGGCAGCCAAGAAACTGTTAAGAGCTGTTTGTTTCTCTGGAGGCTGAGGAAATTCCTTAAACCTTTAAGCCCATAAAACTCTTTTGAAAGCCATTGGAAATGGTCAAAAATGCTTCGCCATCCAGACCAAAACCAAGCTGTCATACACCAGACATCAGTGCTGTAACTGTATGGCAACTTACAGATATACTTCGGCAACTCGTAAAGCGTTACAATATAAAACCAATGTGTCAGGGAGGGAGTTTAAATTAAAGCAGGCAGTACAGTGTTACGCTTACACCGGATGACACCTGATCTCTGTAATAATCCGTGAACTATTTTCATGGCTTTCGTCAGGATAAGTTGGAATCTACTCATAAGCTTCTGATCAGTGGTGACAGAGTGCCACCTGACCTGTTCACAGCATGTGTTTGGGGGCACGCATGTCTAAAGGTGTTAGTGACTCAGGGCTGTGTTTCAGTTTGCTTGGGGAGGGTGAGAGCAGCCAAATTGTAACACCACTGGATTTCAGCTCTGGCATTTTCTCTTTAGTTATAATGTTAAACCTCCCTTGAATACTAAAAATAAACATCTCGGGGAGCCCGGAGGGCCAGCTTAGGATTACCCACTGAGAGGCATGACATTCACTGAAACTCTCTCGTGTCCATCATAACACAGATTTTAAACCAATCTAGCTTTTATATAACCTTTGACCTTAAACGACCCGGTTGGTCCACTCACAAACATTTCCTGGATCATTACGACAGCAATGTATTAGGGGAGCGTGCCTCCGGGGCTCAGCTTGAATGCATCTGAACTTCAGTCAGAAGTCCTTCTATTAACACTGAGGTTTACTTAATCAGCAGCATGAGTGATTGCCATCAGAATCGGTTAAGCAACAGAGAAAAATAGAAGCTGTGTCACAAGGTCGTGCCCCAGTGTTCCAAACGAAGGTGCCTTTAAGTGGTTTGACTTGCTTAATCTATCCATCACCTGGAAAGCGTGAGATTAAAGGAGAATGTGAGCAGGATTTCGAGTTATGGCCTGTTAACTTGTACGTCCCGCAATGCTGCCACTGACACAGTGAAGTAGCAATAAATCAAACTTTGAAGTGGTAGAATCAGGATTCTATTTTATGTTGAATTCATATATTTTTCTGTGAAGGTTATATGGTCATCCTAAATGACAGCCTTGTCCTTAGTATGGAAAGTACTCAATTCTCACCAACAATGCAAACTACATGACAACAAAGTCAACAATTTATGGGGGGCTTCAGTTTAACCTCTCAAAGTCTCATCAGTCAGCACACACTTTCATGTGTTAAATTCTAACACAGGGAATAAGTAAGGCTTTATTCTGATCACCCTTATAACAGAGAGGCCTGCAATATGTCTCAACCTATATATAATATGAGTGTGCACTTTTGCACATAGAATAGCCCTAGCAGGTTGCTCC
Organism: Pterophyllum scalare; assembly: GCA_024447675.2. Taxonomy (NCBI): domain Eukaryota; kingdom Metazoa; phylum Chordata; class Actinopteri; order Cichliformes; family Cichlidae; genus Pterophyllum; species Pterophyllum scalare. The sequence continues at coordinate 50,921 of JAMQGT020009999.1, forward strand.
ATATGTTCTATATAGGTTTGTCTGGAGGACTGTCATGGTCCTTATGTGGTGTCCTCCAGTTACACTGCTGTTTTAGGGTAGATCAAAGAGGAGCCACCATCAGCTGAAATGCTCAGAGATACAGAGGAAAGGCCATCAACAGGGACTAGTGGGAAGGTGTCCAACTTCAAGGCCTTTGTGCTGGACCTGCGTCAAATGTCTTTATGTAGTGGGCAGACTGGTAGGGTAGCCACAGAGAGAGAACAGCAGGATGCCCTCAGGGACATGAATGACAGTGACCCTTTGAAGTGGGTAGGGTTGCTGTGCTCTGTGGCTGTGCAACCCTCTCAGAACCCTACCCTTCTTCCACACATCACATATGGACACCTCCGAAAAACTACCCTTCGGGACCATTGTAGCTCACAGACCATAGCGGTGTAACCTGAGAGTGGCTATAGCAGCCTGTCAGACCACTGTTGGAGACTTCCCATTGGTCCAAGCAGGAAGCAAGCATGACCCCCTGAAGCTCCAGGGTCAAATATGTCTCTCAGAACAGTGACAATTGGATTAGTTACTTATGTAGACCAGACAGCCCATAAACCCAGACACATTTACACAGGTAGAGCTGGCCTGGGAGCACTTACACTGGCACTTCTACATGGTCAAGCAGAAACTGTACATGTTTTTGCAGTTGCTTAGGTCTGAGGCACTAAAACTTACTTCAGGTTTCCCTGTGAGATTTAGACAACTCTTCAGGAGAATGATGTCAGGCTCTTCAATTTTGTTTTATGATAGCCAATCAAAAATTGTGTACTCTGTTTTTAGTGGATGAGAAATCCAGTCCACCCTGCTGCCCTGCCTATCTTTAGTACTACATTTATTTTTATGCCGTTTCTGATGTAAAAAAGCTAGACTAGTAGCAGACGTACACCTCAACTTAACAAAGTTATTTGGAAATAGTACTTCATGATATTTTTCTTTGCTGCTTTTTTTCTCTTCTGTTTTTGCCTTTTTAGTGATCTTGTCGGGTCATTATTCAATTTGGTTGTCCTTGTCAGAGCATTTTGTGTCCATGAGTGCAGTTTGATGTCTGTGTGCATGGCCATATTAATGCTCGTAGGCATGTGTCTGGCCCAAGGGAGCAGCCATTTTTCTTGCTTTCCTTTCTATAACTCTTGAGTAGATAAGGGCATGCCACCATCACTCTTGCAGCCCTAAAAATTCATGATTTGACAGATTTAGTGCCACTGGAGCCTGTTTGGTTGCCTGGTCAAACCATTTTGTGCCCATAAGTGCATTTTGTATGCATGTGTGCACGCCAGATGTGTGTACTGTACATGTATGTGTGTATGATCATATAAGTGCCAGTAAGCATGTGGCTGGCTCAAAGGAGCAGTGGTGCATGCACTACCATCAGTTAGAGCCAGCCTGCTTTAATGGCTGCCATAATTAAAAAAGCTTTTAAAGAAGGGCGTGCCACTGAAGGGACCACAGTGGGGGGTGGTGCTGGGCTGGTTGGAGCAGCAGAATAATCAGTGGTACTGATTGCTGGAAAAAGAGCTTGTCTTGCATGGGCATGCTGCAAAAATGACAGAAAATGTGGTGTCCTCTGACTGTACGTCCAATTTTCAAACTGTTATTTGGAACATGACGAGCCTGTCCTTGCTGAATTGCTCGTTATTCTGACGATGCATATTAAAATATCAAGACAACACTGATCGTGTTGCATGCTATAAACCTTTTTTGGTCATGTTAGGGCAGTGAAAGCTGTGTACACTGAATGTGTTTCTCAGCTAGCTGTTACAGTGACCCAGGACCATGACATACAGAGCAAAACTATAATTTGTGGCTATCAGATAATGTGAGTCCAATGGGCCTTTTTAACCTCCGTTTTTGATCTCTATCTACTCCTGGAGAAAATGTCTCTTTAGATGTCACTGTGATGAACTGAAAGTTCTTAATGCTCTTTGGTGGTGAGCAGATAGCGTACAGCGTGTATATCTTTCTCACTGAAAACAGCCATCTGCCGAGGCCAAAAATAATGCTTTTAGAGCTGTGAGATAAAAATTTGTAACAGGCAGCTAAATGGTCAGTTGAAAGTGATTACAAAATTCTGTAGGATATTCATAAAAGGAATGGCAGATTAAGATGATAACTGACTTTGAGTTTATCACTACGGGCAACCCTTTTCAAGCTGGTGAGTAAGCATTATATTTAAAGTAACAAAAATCAGAATGCATGGATGGTAGCGAGGCTATCAAAAGCCTTAACTACGAATCTTCAAGTAAAAAAGGGTCACATAAAGTGTAAGAGGCACAGACTTCTGCAGAGAGGAAAAAAACACTATAGTTGAAGGCGGTCATGAGACCCACAGATACTAACACAGTATCTCGTTTCATAATTTCATCAAAGGTTTCCTATGCAGTGGAAAAGAGGAAGAAGGTGTAATTATAATTAATTATATCAAAGATTTTAGTCAGAGGTAGCTTCTAGGTCACTGCCCACCAGAATGCCCATAATTCAGACAAAATGTTACAACAGTTTGCACAACTTTACACAAATTATCTGAAGTGGCACACAACTGTATACCTGGCCTGACCAATACCACTACTGAGCCATCCTTGATGCCATTAGCTGCTGTGTTTATGTGCTGCCTAGAAAACATTTACTTTGCTGGGAATTCTCTGTAACGTAAACACTTGCATGTGGATGGAAACAATTACAAGACTCGGACATGCCCCTGGTGATAACCGTCTAAAACTCTAATCTAAACACACTGGAAAGCATAAATATTCATTAGAGCCAGGGGAGAGGCTGGATTAGAGGCTAGCATAAATGAGATTCGGGACCTCTCTTTATGTTTGAGTCATGATGGAGGAAATGTGTGTAGTTATGCTAAGCTGCTGGCTGGGATGCAGTACAGAAGATTGGATTATATTGCACAGTGGCTCCAGTGCACAAAATTAAAGTTAGCTAATTTTGGCTATTTTATCAAAAACAGATTTGTGTGGAAGAGTTTGGCACTGGCAAACCATAGCTACATACAGCAGAGGCTATTCTGTAATTCAGAGTGTCAGTGCCTCCCCTGCCACCATCACCTCCACCACTGTGACCACCGTCCCAACCACCACCACCCCCCTCCTCCCCCAGGTTGTGAAAACATTCGAAAACACTTTTCATTTCCTCAGCTCGAAATGAAGAACACCCCAATCCTCAGTCTCTCACACTCGCCCCTATATGAAGGTAAACGATCCCACTCTCTCACAGGAGTCCAGTGGAGCGGACCTACGTTACTGTGGCCTCTGGGGTCATATAGAGGAGGTCAGAGAGTCAAACAGCTCTGAGCCTGGTGTGCACAACTACTGTGCACCACAGTTTATCTCCACTGAACCTATTGAATATCCGTGAGGGAGAGGAGGGGGGACGGGGGAATCCCTCTGTTTACTGCTGCACCCAGAGGTAGGTGCAGCGATTTGGGGGAGAAGGTGTGAGCTTTGGGTTCAGGCACAGGTCAGTGTTAAAGAAAGGTCTAGGTTAAAAGTGTGTGACAACCTCCACATGGATTATCTTTGCTTACATTTTATTTACATTCAGCTACAAGCTTGTAAATGCATTGAAGCTTTATGCTGTGCAGATTAGCTGCATGTGTACATTTTGCTCGAATGTACATACAGTATGTGCATTATTTGGCATGCCACGTGTAATGGTGTGTTTTTATGTGTGCTCTTGAGATTTAAAAAAATGTCTTGACCTCACTGCTTGTGTAATCATGCAGCATTGCAAGCTGCCAATTAGCACATCATATTTTAAACCACACATAGTTTAGTATAGTTTCATTTGTGCCCTTTTATTTGCTGTAATTTGTTTCACTTTAAATTACTAGTATTGTATGTTTAATCTCACTTATTGAGGTGCCATTATAATTTTTTTGTATAGCTGCATCCTATTATCTACTGCTGAAATGACCATAATTCCCTGTGGAGATCATTAAGTATTCATTTAAACTGATGTTGCACAGCATTTGGCATGAATTTTAGAGTCCCCTGTCTTGCTCCATAAAAGGGAAAGGGACAACTGAGTGGATGAAGGTGGAGGTGTTAAAGTGCTTGAGGCAGACTGAGTCTCCTGTCCTCAGGCCCAGGTTGGGTATTGGGAGTTTTTACACTCGTTCTCATGTTCAGGAAAAGAGCAGGCAGGGGTACAGGATCTGAGCAATTACCTTATTTGGGTTACAGGGGAGCTATTTATTTGCCCGGTTTGACATGTTTCTGTTGACTGGGGGAGCTGTGCAGTATGGAAAACCGATAGTGCTGAAGTATATTTATTTATTCTGCGGACAACAGCCAAACTGAACAAGGCTGGGGGAGAGAAAGAAATGGTTTGCCAAGTTTTTCAAAGGGTCAGATCTTTATGTTTCGTCCCAGCATGCTGTGCACTAAGTCCCGTGGAGTTGTGGGTGGTAGGGAGGACATGCCCTCCATCTGCCTGCGCAGCTCCCTGGACCAAAACATGATGCTGGCGTCTAACCAATGTTGAGATGAGTTCTGTGAGTTCACTTTTTAGTTCAATGGATAATCACAACTGTCAGCCTTTAAAAATTCAACAGGGCAAGGTTGTCATATTTATTATCATAGACTGTATAAAAGATGAAAAAAAAACTACTGTGATCTCAGCCACTGGCTTCTGAAGTCCAGGTTTGAAGCCTTGAGATGAATGTTTCACTTTTCAAGTTCGAGTTTGACCTGGAAGCCACATTCATCTTTTACACTGTCTATGAGTATTTTACGATTACAGTCAAATTCAAACATAAATATAGCCACAAGTGGCAATAATGGACCTTAGCCAGCCGCCGCCCCAGTGCTGGTGCAGGACATTGCTGGCCAACGATTCCAGTTGGTGGCATTTTATGTTCTTGCCTCCATTTCCTTCATTTTGTAGAATACCCATAAAAATAAAATGGGGCATTAAGGGCATCGCCATGGTAACATGTTAAAAATTCAACACGGGTGTCTTTGGCTTTTTGATCAGCATGATGATCTGAATGTTTCTTCTAAATTTCATGCATTTTAAAGAAACGAAAATATTTTCTCGCCATATCGGTTTTAGTTTGCACCAGTAGGAGGCGCTATTACACTTATTGACATGTATTTGTAAATGTGGATTCTGGCTCATTCAGTGCATGACCGATTCAAGTTTCAGGCCAATCGAACAAAGATTGCACAGACTATTGTACAAAAGAACAATTTTTTTGACAATGTTGTGGTCTCTCCAATGGCAAAAATGGGGGTAATTCTGGTATTGCCATGGCAACAGCATTCAGAAGGTGACATGGGCGTGTTTGACTTTTTTGATCAGGCTGACATAGAGAATCTTTGTACCAAATTTCATGTATTTTTGGGAAACTAAATCAAAACTGGAGAAATGTCACTTTTTTCCACTGGAATAAAATGGGGCCTTTCGGGCTTCGCCATGGCAAAGTGTTAGAAATTCCAATATGGGTGTGCTTGACTTTTTTGATCAGGATGATGTCAAAAATGTTGACACCAATTTTCATGCATTTCAGAAAAACAAAATTTCTGGACCTCTATACAAATTTTTGTTTGCTTCTGTAGGGGGCACTATTGCACCTACTGCCTTGTATCCCTTTGTTGTGGGGTTCAGGCTACATAAGTGACAAAATCTTTAGGCTGATTGGACAAAGATTGAGTGGACGATTGCACAAAAAATTTTGTGGTGAGACACAGAAATGAAGGCCAAATTCATTGAGTTGCTATGGCAACACTATTGAATATTCTGTAAAACCCCAAATAACTTTTGATGCCCTGCTTGTCTAAATGATCCTGAGGGATTTTTGGGTCACTGGATTAAATGCCCCAGGACGAGATGGTTCAAATACGAGGTGTGCAAAAACGCAGGGCTCGGCAAAAGACAAATTTCAATCTAAGATGGCCGACTTCCTGTTTGTCGAGCGGCATCTCCATAATGTAATTTTTAGTTGGTCTGACCTGAATTTTGTAGTTCTACGACCAACTTTTTTTTTCCCCCTCTCATAGGAATGCAAAATTCGATTCCTTTGGGAAGGCTCGGGCCTAAATATAGTGTGAAGCAGAAAGTTTTCACAGGACTCTTCGCAGCCCTTCATGTAGAACCACCTTTAGCAGCAATAACTTGAACTAATGTTTTTCTGTATGACCTTATCTTTCTCTCACATTGTAATTTTGGCCCGCTCTTCTTTACAACATACATCACTGAGGTCTGCAGAGCTCTCTTAATGTCCCACCACAAAGTTTAGTTAAATTTTGGACTTTAACTAAACTTCATTCTTTTCTTTCCCAGCCATCCTGTTGCTAATTTGCTGCTGTGCTTAGGATCAATGTCCTTTCGCATGACCCATTTTCAGCAAAGCTTTAGCTGTCGAACAGATGGCCTCACATTTGACTCCTCTGAATTAGAATCCTTTGGTATGCAGAGGAGATCGTGATCAGCTCTGTGGCTGCAAGGTGCTCCGTTGGTATGAAGCTTTTGTGCTGATATGCTGCGTTTGGTTTTCTCTAAACGTCCTTCTCTGCATTAGAGACAAACATCTCCACTTTGATGCCGTCTATTCAAGGACACTGTTCCAGAAGTCTTAGAGTTTATTCAGATGCAACTTCGCAAAGCAAAACTATGCTGTTATGTTTTTGGATAGTACTTCAACCACTCAGCTTAAGAGCCCTCTGCAAGTTTTAAAGGTTAATCAAAAATGCTCATGAGACCGTGAAAAAGGTACATTAATTTGTCTTTCTGAAGAACAAGATTAAAGTCTTTGTTTGGACAAACAACCACCAAACGTTTCACGTCACAGAGGACAGTTTAACAGCACAAACGCGGGTTTTTGGCTATGCTAACACTAAAAGATAAGGTCGTTCCTGTTACGACATGCAATGAAAAGCAGGGTTGTCACAGTTTCAGTGAAAACAGCAAACATATATAAATGTAGCTCAGCTGCTTGTTATAACTTTGCTTTTTGCTTTTCTGTTTTTATATGTGTAAAAGATGTTAAGCGATAGACTTATACAATAACTTATATAACAGTTGAAGGTTACGTCTGATGCAGCCATTTATTTCACTGGATACATCACTTACTGTAGATGTAAAAGGTTTTGGACTGTCTGCAGTGTGTACACTAAAGTATAAATGTTGGGTTTTTGTAGGTTTACAGTTTACTGAAAGCTCCACAATAGCAGGAGGCAGAAACACTCCTCCTAAACACCATGCTGCAAAACTAACCTAGATAGGTCTCCTTTAAGCCATTCCTTACTTTAGTTCTCATGTACTCTTGGCTTTGAAGAAGGTAAACCACTAAGATACTCTTTTTTAAACTGTTTATCCTACGGCTCACTTTAGTCCTATTTCGTAAGTGAAGTGACCCCCTGTGACAAAATGGGAATCCTTTGTTTGCTAAATTTAGGTTTTGGTTTCCATATCAGAATAGTTGGTCTCCTCAGATGTTTTTACTCAGCAAATCTTTACTTGTGCTTTACAGTTTACTGACAAGTTATACAATTTTTAGTGGAGATGAAACTGTTTTTGTGAAGGTTTCATCTGAAAAGGTGCCCGGTACAATTTGAAAAACCATGCTGTTGATTTTACTGTCAGCACAAGATCATCAGCCTTTCTTCACTTCTGCAAGTGGGTTTACACTTATACACATTTTCACTCTTTTCACAAACTGCCTCCCCAATACAGCCACATCAAAATTAAAGAAATGAAGAAAGGTCTTACTCTGTCCATCTGACATCCTTGTTATCATTAACACACACACACTTCTTTCAGAGTGCTAATGTCGACCATGTGTATATCTGGCAGCTATTTCATACTTCAAACCTTTGCCCTCGAACTGCACTCAGAGGATTCCAGGGTAAACACAGCTATGCCAAAATAGGACAGAGAAACAACACAGCAAATTTAGTTTATTATTCTCTTACATAATTTGTTTTTGAGATTTAGAATTTGCAAATTTTATACCATTTTCTGTGGTCAAAAGAATGGGTTCTGCCTCTTGAATGGTAGAAAAAGCAATCTGGTCTGCATTCCACGCTATGTCAGGCATGAAAGTGGCTTGAAGGATAAAGTCAAGCATGACGACAGCATCCAGATCCTGCAGAGATGCCCTCCTGATGGCTCTCAGTCATAGATTACAGGTGGATTACCTGGTGAGCAACGTGAGAGGATATGAAACGCAGTATAAAATCATTCTAGGAACAGTGATTTTTCATGAAGAGCAGTGTTGGAGGAGACTCTGAGGAGCAGTGGAGCCTCGGCCCTCGGATATTATTCCCTTTCTAACTTTGTGTGCATATTGTTTGTGTGCATACGAATGCCTAAACACAGGCCTCTGCTGCGGCCACTTAAACAGTTTCTACGGGGTGACTAATCAAAAAGTTGTACGTGACTAGCTGTCTTATGGGAGTTGAAGTTGTTATCTAGGCACTTTGTCACTCCAAGACTCATTAGGTGCTCATGATGCTGACGGTGACTCACAAGTATAATTGATTAATACTACAGCAGAAATCAACTGCGGTGTGGCTATGTTTAAAGAATACAAAGTGGCTTTAGAGTCATTTGATTGCATTTGGGGCACCGGGCAGTTTATTGCTGCAGACCAGTCTTATCAGTGTAATTCTTCTGCTTTGACAGGATGTGAGTCACATAGACCCCGGTGCACCATCCTCTCTTCTGACCTTCTTGTCAAAGTTACTTTGTTCTCTATTCTTCACTCAGTCGTTCTGTCAGTCTACAGTTCATATCTTGCTCGGCAACAAATTTGTAAAATTTATTGTTCACTGATAAAGTTTTCTCTGTTTTCTTCATTCAGGTGTATGTTAACATGCTTCAAATCTATTTGCAGTCATGGTAAAGAGAAAGTACACCCTTTTTTTAATAATAAGGTTTCATCAGGTCATAATAAAAATCATCCAGTCCTTATCAGATCTTAAAATTAGGTAAAAACAAGCTGACATGAACTACAAAACTTGAAATATTACACGGTTATTTATTTAACTAAAATTAACCCAAAATGCACATTTGTACAAACTGTGAGTGGAAATCAGTGCTGTGGTATTAGTTTTACTAGGACTCCAAATCAAGCTATCTGATCAGCTCATTTTAGCTGGCACCAAAATACTAAAGCTGCATAACGTTGGACATACAGTAGGATTCCTATTGCTGACGGACTGTAGATGTGAATGCCTGTCAAACTGACACAGGGAAAAAAAGTGGCATTCAGTCTTATATGCTAATTTTATGTTTTCCTCTGGACCACAGGGGGGGTTAGGCTACTAGATTGGAAAGTTTGCATCATACGTGTATGCTTGTCACTGTTCAAATTGAAAATTGTCAGCCCTGTCATTAGATTCTGTAAAATGTGAATTTTCTCTTCAGACAATTGTCCTGTTTTCAGCATAGAAACAGCAGCTTGAGAGAGTATAACATAGTCATATAACATTTATACTATTATATGGGGAGGAGTTTCAACTGGAAAACATTCATGAAATATATGTATTCATCATGGCAGGTACTCACTTGTTCTGGAGCCGTAATTTGTGTTGCTTTAAGGCCATTGGGTAAGAATGCTGCCGGCAGGTCGTCATGGGCTGTAACCTATGAACAGTTCATAAACCTGCTTGTTGCCGATTTTGGTTTCAAATTCCAACTCAGATCTCCACTCCAGACATTTTCTATTAGCATACATTTGTAGTACATTTTCAGTTAATCAAAAAGCAAAACAAAAAACTATGCACCTAATGGATCGGTGCAGTTCCTCCGCTTACACAAGCCAATCACTGAACTCTAGTTACTTTGTTGCCACTAAGAGTGAAAACGTGACAAATGAGCTGAATGAAGGAGGTATGTTGGACGGAGCGAAACAAGCTGAGAGGTGACGTTTTATTTACAAGCCACCACCTGGTAGGGGGGAACATTTTCACCAGGGTTATTCATCACAAGCAAGGCTTCCCATACTTTATCTTGTGTTATTTGGGTCGAGGCCTCTGCCCTGCTCTAGCAGCATTGGTGCCCTGTGGCATGATGGATAGAGCAGAGGTGCGGAGATTGTGATCCGCGGAAACTCAGCCTTTCTGGAACAAACCTCCTGCTCTTTTGGCATCTCAGAATCTGCAGCGGCGAGACTATGAGATGCGGTATTACCTGTGCTTTTGATATGTGGCATAAAATAACCTCTTGGCACTCACACAGGCCTTTTATTGCAGATGTATTTTGCTGTGAGCTTAAAAATTTTCAATGTCACATCTGTGGCGTCTTGGAGTTTTTTAAACTTTGACCGATAAAGCAGATCAGACCCGGGAAGTGCAATTAGTGCTAAAACTAAAGCGCTGTTGTTGTTTATTTTCACATCCATTTTTGTGCTACATTCTTGCACTCACCTGTTTGTTTTCCCATCACATCCAATAGGTTAACACAACCTTGACTCTGCCATGCTGAGCCGGCTAGTCAATGTGCAGAGGTGGTAAGAGGACGCTTGAGCACGGGTGGCCTCAAAGTGGAATAGCAGTTAGATTAACAACTTGGGGAGATTTGTTTATGAACATCAGGGAGAGAGTTTCTCTTTTGGCTTTGTGAAGGCACCGAGGCCCTAATTTGTCTGGTTAATGCTACTAATCCTGCTCCTGGAGATCGTCCGGGGTCTGCCTGCTGTAATGCCTTCCAGGCTGCTGTCAGCAGGAGGAGAAAATTATTTTTATTAATCTGTTTTTAAAGGCTCAGAAGGTTCTGCTGTAGAGGGCTATCAGGGTGAACAATGATCAGGCAGAGACAATATATTTAGGATGTGCATCAGAGCACCTAATGGCGCTCTCCATCTTCTACACACAGACACGCACATTTAAATGCCATGCTCAAAACACCATCACTGAAGCCAACACACACAAGCACGGAGGCGAGGCGGGGGGGTGTCACACGAAAGCGCACATGCATACGCGCAATTTTTCACAGCGGAGTGTAAAATTTTTCTGTCAGCGTTAGAATTCAAATGATAAAAAAAAAAACAAAGCGAAAAAAGGACATTAGACTATTTTCATTTCATGCTTTTTTTTGGTAAAAAGCAGACAGTTTTCATTAGAGGGTTCTGTTTCTGTTTAGACTGAGCTAGGCGGCCATCCAAGGGGAGGGAAAAAAAAGGAAGAAAAAAATGAAAAACAAAACCCTTGGCTGGCAGCACCATCTATTGTGTAGTTGTTTGTTTTTGTGAAAAATCATCTTAGCCCAGTTCTTTTGCCATATAATAAACTCACTTCTGATCTAAATACTTGATGCTGCAAAAAGAGTACAGTTCTGCTTGTGATTGTTGTAATTGCCTGTTTACTGCAGTGGCCCTCAGCATGGCGCTCGATTGTAGGTGGTCAAAGTTTATTACAGATTAATAGGTTTCATGACTATTGCATTGCGTTGCTTCATTTCCAAGCCCCTTCTTTGATTGAAACATGTCGGGACATTTGTTGAGTAACACAATGAAAAGATGGTTCTGATTTACTCAGCACTCCCTCCCAGCTGTCTCCTCTCTCCTCCGATCCTCTTTTGCTTTCACTTTTCCCCCATAAGAAGTGATTTACTGTCAAACACATTCCAGCAGCCACCCCCGAAAACATAAACCGATCCATCCCAAGCATTTGTATTTTTTCCTTTCTCTTATCTTCTTTCTTCTTCTGCCACAGCTTCAGCCTCTGTGATGTTTGAGGCACTCTTCATCAGAGTGTCTGTATTCAGGTAGATTTCGCTGCTCTGCCCTTTCCGTGGCCCTCGGGAGTATTTGTTTATTCTTCATTTGTTTTTTGGCTGATTGTATGTTGGTGCTTTTGTTTGTTTTAGTTTGTTTGTTCCCACATGAACTGCTCTGACTGGATGTTGGGAAAACCTGCATCACATGAGCACTCATCATTTTTAAGTGTACATGTTTGGTTTAAGTATGGCACTTTTTGCATATTTTTCTCTTTATATCTAAACAGCAGTGTCAAAGAAATCTCCTGTTTGATGTTGGCAGCAGAAATTAAAAAAAAATGTGGCATCACACCACAGTGTTATGGTATTCTCTTTTATAATACTTCCAAGTGGGTAAAACTTCTTTTCTGTCAGTAACTCACCCCCTCTGCACTTCCTGTGTCCTCACTGTAACTCTATCTATTTTTTGTCCTCTATCCTCTCTCACTCTATTTGTCTCACCATGTTTTCCTCTTCTTTCTCATCTTCCCTCCTGTCCCTGCATCCAAGCCGGAAACATCCTGTTCATGGCTGCATATTGACAAAGACACAGCTGGTCTGGGTCTGCATGTGGGCTGGCTGCTCCAACTTTATTTATGCCTCTCTCCTGGTTAGGCAGGCAAGTGCTGGACCAGATGGCTGCTATGTTCAGTTGGACTCTGCTATTGTACCCCCTGTAATTGGTACTTGGAACCAAGTGTCTCATTAATTATGCAAAAGGGACAGTTTTAATGCATAGCACTGGTCTTACTGAAGTGTAATACTAATCAAGTGAGTGCTTTGCTGCATTATGCATTAGAGAATTTGATTTATTGTAATTAAGGGCTTGTAACTGGATAGTTTTGTGTCTGAATTTCTGGACTAAAGGTAGGTGGGGAAAAATTAATTGACTTGTCCTCCTGGTGTCTTTGAGAAGTTCTGTAGGATGCTTTTTGCATAAGAGTCTGTGTGTATGTCAGTCTCAAAACTCTCAAAAGATGCTGTGGTTTAGCATGTGAAAACAACTTTATGTAATGTTTTAGGGCACTATAGAGTTTTGTTGTTCGCATATGAATTAGATATAAAAATAACAGTGTTGGTCCTGAGATTGTAAAAGATGGATATAGCCACAGTGTTGTCACTCGTGGGTTTCTTAAGTCCCATCTTGAAGCCTAGATTTTAGCTGGCTCCTTTTTGATCTTTTGGAGCCAGAAGTGGCCATATTTGGAGAATGTGGAGTGCTAAGTTATGAGCTAACGCAAGCAAGCTTGTTTAGCACTCAAATACCAGCTAACTGGTGCTAAGTAACATTCAAATAAAGATTTGAAGTTCGCTCACCAAAAGTGGAGCACAGATTTCTGTGACAGGCATTAATACAATGAACCACCCTGAAAGCCACATTACCTGTCAGATAAACATCCACGCGTCTTCTTCTGCCTATTATCCAGTTCAGGGTTGCAGGAGCCTTTCCCAGCTGTCATGGGGCAAGAGACAGGTTACACCCTGGACAGGTCACCAGTCTGTTGCAGAGCTGACAGAGAGGCAGACAACCATTCATTCTCACATTCACACCTACAGGCCAGAGAGAGTCATCTAACCCACGCATGTTTTTGGACCATGAGAGGAAGCGGGAATACCTGGAGAAAACCCACACAAGTACGGAGAAAATATGCAAAGTCCACACTGAAAGGCCAGAAAGAGCAGCTATTTTCCTAACTTTAAATACTTAAACCCTGAATAGCATCTGTACAATTGTCATGAAACAAGAAATTAGCTAAACAGAACAAACCTTTTGAATTTCAAACTATAAAAATGTTAGTTTCTGCTGTAAATTTTAATACAGGAAGTCATGGGGACTGACTCAATTGGTCATTCGGGGAACCCCTAACTTTTGGCGCATCTGTGTTGGCTTCATTTTTCCATCTCTGGAGGGTAGCCCTTGTTTGTGGTGGACCTTCATGCACTTACAAAAAGTGTCTTTGATGACACGGGGGGATGCAAACAAACATGATGCAGTTATTTTCTTGTGTATGGAAACAATTTTCTTCGGGTGAAAAACACCTCTCAAGTGATCTTAAGTGCACAACATGCTAATCAGCTCAAGTGTGAAAACACCTCCAAACTAAATTGCTCCAGTGGAGCAGCGAAATGATTCGATGAGGTCTGCGGCTGTGCCAAGGAGCTCTGAATGTGTCTTTGTGAAAATAGGCTGTTGTCAGAAAACACACAGTATGATGGCTTGGCCTTGCCTGCACAAGTTTTAAAAAAGAAAAAAATCAGGTCAAAAATGCAAAGGCAGTGCACTAAAGTTAAATCCTGGCTTCTATTTCTACTTCCAGAGTTTCGCGTTGTTACCCGAAGCCATTTTGTAGATATGATACATCTGCTGGTTGTCACAACAGCGCGGCGATCCAGTTTGAACATGTGTGATTGATAATGCAGTAGATTTTGGCCGGTACGTAAACGGTCGTCACTGGTATGTTTAAGGGGTACGACCACAATTCAGACTACTGCTGTATGAGAGCGAAACATTATACCACAGCCTGCAGGTTTCCTCGGCTAGAGCTCTGCAGCTACCAGCGCTGCACAGTTGGCAGTGCTGGGAGGTACCCTCCCGGGGGCTCGGCTGGTATTTCATCTCTGTGTGTTAATCTATGGTGATTAGAAAGATCCATCTGGGCAAACCAGTGGAGTTTGCCACACACATGTTCGTACATGAAATGCGTAGCTTACTGACTGCTGGACGCCAATGTACTTGTAAAATCAAATTAGGAGTGCACACTTGTGCAGTTTCTGGTATTGGATGGCATCAATTTCATGATTATACTAAACTGTTAGTGAATCTGTAAATACTTTGTGTGCTGAGTGTGCGTGTGCGTGTGTGTGTGTGTGTGTGTGTGTGCTGAGTGTGTGTGCAGGTAGAGCTGATAGATTTTAGTACTTGAAAAAAGTGATATATTTGACTTAATGCTATAATAAAGTTAATAATTTCTCCCAAAAAATATTTATTTTCAATAAACTTGATAGACTTGATTAAGTAATAAAATTCAAAGACATTTAGACAATGTAGCGCTAGTCTCCTAGATCATATCATATAAAATTTTTTTAAACATAATCCATCATATATCATATTAACATATCAATCTAATGCATTACTGTAATATTATACAGTATTAATTCCCAGCAGAACTAGCTCTTAGGTGTGTATGTCTTTACATTGCAGTGAAAATGTATACTTACATCTGTGTACTTTCCACATGAGGTTGTGTAAATGTGTGTGTGTATCTGTGTGTGTGACTTTGTTAAGGTGTGTGGTCAACGCATGTGTTTATTATAACATCTGAGGTCCAATTACAACATCATACTCACTAGTATGTGAGACACAATTTGATACACTCGGCCTTAACTTTAATGTCTGTGCGGATTTTTATCAGCGCTCTATAATCAGAGCCACTATAATGTCATAAATTAGTTTATCTAAAGCCTCTAAGGCTAACAAGCCTGCATAGTGGGGCACACCCTGTCAGGTTTGGGGCTGTGGCAAGCGAGGCAGAGGACCCCAATGCAGGACTCATAGGCGAGGAGCTTAATTTAATTTAAAGCTTTAATAGCAACTTAGCATAAACATAACATGAACATAAACTATGAACGATGGAACTTAGCATGAACAATGAACATGGCATGGAACATAAAGCACACAGCAGGAAGCAAACGACGACACGACGAGGACCAAGGCGAACTGCAGATAATAAATACACAAAGGGATAATGAAGGGAGTGGAAACATGTGAGGAGCACAGCTGAACATAATACACTGAGGAAACACAGGGACGCAAAACTAAACACAAAGCACAAGGAACACAAGACTGTCAAAATAAAACAGGAAGTGACTAACAATGAAAGGTAAATAATGAGTAACATACAAATATAGTAGAATACTAGAATCCTAAAACACACACACACACACACACACAAAAATGGTGACGTTAGCCCAGTTAAAGACTTTTGTCAAATAATTGCATTAATATTTTCCAAAGGGTGGTGATACTACAAAGACAGCCGAGAAGTCTGGTCCAGGTCAGTGACTTGAATTAGTAGACAGCCAGCTCGGTTATCGCTTCTAATACAGCAACACCCCTAATACTGTATGCAATACTATAAGTTACATAAAGCAGCAAAAAACTCAAGTCTCAAAATCTCAGATTTTACAGGCCTCAGTTAGCACGGTAAATGTTAAAGTTCATAATTTGAAAAAGACTGAACACGTATGACTGGTTTGGAAGTGTTGTAATGTGAAAGCCTGTTCTCTCTAAAAAGAACATGGCAGAACAGCTTAGGTTTGCAAAGCTGCATCTGAACAAATCACAAGACTTTTGGAATATAATTTTTTGGACAGATGAGACCAAGAACAGCAGAAAATCTATAATAGAACGGCTGAAAAACCTGATTAAAATGCTGTGTGGCGAGACCTGAGGAAATGTTGCTTCAATGAACCGAAGCGACATTATGATGAAAAGTGGGCCAGAACTCCTCCACAACAATCTTAAAGCCTGATAAAGTCGTGCAGAAAATGATTACTTTGGGTTTTAGCTTCCAAAGGTGGTTCAACAAACTATTGAATCAAGCTGTTGGGGTGTACACAGTCGCTCTTTTTCACATGCCTGTGAAAAAAGGGCACGGCGGCCCTTTCCAAACACATTTGTAGCTGATGGCTGGTTGCTGGTGTCATGTCCAATTGTGTATATAAGGCTGATCTTAATTACCTCACCATCTTAGTGGTCCCTTTAGTTGCTCGTCTTAAAGCTGAGGTATGTTTGACTCAGAACCCATAAACATTGTGACGCTGTTATTTTGCCTGCCATTGCGTCAAGTCACTGAATTTCATTGGCATTAAATGGCTTCTGGCTGCAGCATTGCTGCTAGTGTCTTCCTGTTCCTTGCCCTTTAAACCTTTGGGCATTTTTTACAATCGGGAAATTTCTTACTAAAAAAAATGGTAACTTTAATAAACAGGGACTCTACTTGGTTGACTGAGTCTGCCGAAAGTCTTTTTGCTCTCCATTGTGATTCTATGATCACAATGATGCAACAATATGAGGCTACATCTGATGGTCTAGATAGTTTGAAGCACAACAATACATACATCATTTCTACAGGTCACTGTGTACTAATAGTTTACAGACTGCATCTCAATTGCTATCGGTCCAAAGCCAACCAATTTTCAACTGATTTCCAAAGCAATTTCTTGTACTGATTGTCCTGAACCTTCATTATACATTATTAAGTCTGATTTTTTTTCAACAATAAAAAAAAAAAAATTCTGCATGCATACAAGGTTATTTTTAGTTGTCTGGCTCTGCTCGGCTAATTCAATGCAGCATAATTTACATGAAAATACAAAAGGTGGAAATCCCTGTGCCTGTCTGCATCTTTTTCTTCAGCTATCCTCTCCTTCTGTGTGAGTCTGCAAGCTGTGAGTCATCCCTGCATCGACCACGATCTCCACTCACAGTGCACATACAGACACGACTATAGCCGTGAATCAGGTGCGATAGTGTCTTGATTGTGCTTATCTGCTGCTCTCTGAAAGATTAAAGATTTAAAAAATGCAATGATGAGATCATGTCTTTATAAAACAAAACAAACTCTTCTTCCTTCATCTTCTTTCTCTGAGGCTAACAAACATATCCATGTCACCTGGTCCCAGTCTGTGTAATAGCAAGGTTTTGTCATTCATAGTCAAATGAAACACAGAAATCTCTAATGATGATTACTGTAATTACTGCTCAATTTGTCTGCCTCCACCTCCCCTATCACCTCCAGTCTGCCTTCCCCCTATTCTCAATAATCTGCCATCAGCAGACTTTCCCTGAGTTTTCTCATGCAATTAGGCAGAGCAGTGTGTTATTGGTTTCCATGGTGAGTCTCTAAGATAAACATCAAAGTATGTGATAGGAGAGTGGCTTATTGATTTAGGAGATTTCAGGGTTGCTCTCATAATGTGTCCACATTTGACCTTTGACTTGTCTTTATGTTCTTTGACAACACAGCAGATTTTTGTTGAACTAAGGAGATGGTGGGTTTTCCCCCACTGCTTACTGATGATCCTGTCATCCTTCCACCCCCTCGCTTCACTCAAGTCTCGCACTGCTCGAAACCTCAAAGACATGAAACACGTCCAGATTTTAAGCAGTTCCAACGTGCATTTATGGTGATGACATACACATTTCTCTCCAGATGAGGAGAAGATTGTAGGAAATGTTTGAAAATTCACGGCTGAGGTTGAAAGATTTATAGTTACAACTCGTACTTTATTTGAGTGATTCAGAATATACTGCCTAATCAAATTCAGGTCTGAGTCCACCACAACTTTGCTTTAATCATCATTTTCTGTATGTGTGTACAATTTTATTTAGATAGGAATATATATATATATATATATATATATATATATATATATATATATATATATATGTATATGTATATGTGTATGTATATATATATATATATATATATATATATATATATATATATATATATATATATATATATATATATATATATATATATATATATATATATATATATGTTGTTGTTTTTTTTTATTCTCAGAGGGGTGGTCCACAATTAAAACCTGTATATTTCCATTGGGATCTCGGTTTAGATATTTAGCTATAGGTTCTGTCACTTATTACAATACAGTTATCAAAGCATATTTGGCAACATTGCTTGACTGATCTAGAAACAGGAGCAGTCAGACGTCAGGGTGGCTTTAAACAGTTTATCCAGATAAATCACTTTATTCAGCTATGAATGTGAGCACCCTTAAAATTCTGCTGATAAACACAGACGGTGCACAAGAAAAGCTATTTAAACTGCAGAAACCACAGTTGGTCAAATCAGGAAGTTGCTTTGTAAATCGAGATGAATGTTTGGCTAATAAATTTCACTGTTCACCTTGTTTTTTTGGTCACATAGGTTTTATTACAACATACCCCTCATGTTTGATTATGTTATGGTTTAGTGCAAGAACAGATCCTCCATGTGCTGCTGTGATTGACTGTTTCTCTTTCAGGCAGCTGATGCTGTGGGTTTGACAGGCTGCACACAGCAACAGAAGTCAGTTGTGGATTGCTAAGTTGTCTGCCTTTCCAAACTGCTTTACTGCTCACTACATTTATTTTAAAATCCTTTAATTTTGATTTTACACCTCTGACCGAAACCACGAATGGTCTCAGAAGCTCTGCTCACTCATCTCGAAGGAACGGTTTGCAAAAGCTCAAAAACTTAAGGACTTCAAGTGCCACAATCATAATTCTTGTTTACACAATTAAAATGCTGAAAAGTTCAGTGGTTGATATTTTTTAGCTCTACTTCTGCATGCAGTTTGATCTATACTAAGTACTGCAAAATATCTCATAAGGTCTACTTACAGCCCTAACTCTCATAATTTAAGTTACTAATTTTAAGTTGGTAGTAACTAAAGCAGTCAGTTAAAAGTAGTAAAGTAAAAAGTCCTCAAAAATGTAGTGGGATCTAAGAATGTCTTGGTTATTTTACAGTACTCTGATCGGAGAGGATTTATTAAAAACGCTGTAAACCACATCATCCTGGATACAAGAGTACAAAATTATCTTCATTTCTCTGTGTAAATGCTCTCTTTTCTAAATGGAATTGACTTTTTGAGCAGCGACTGTGTGACCGTCTCTTGGCCTAGTCTGTCAGATGTCAGATACAACTTGCAAAGGAACCAGTAACAGCAGAGCTGCCACCACCTTGTCTCACAGGGTAACAGCAAATCTCGATAGAATCGTATTCTTCTTCAGACTAAAGCTTAAAGCAGCATTAACACTATGTGAAAATTTGGGGTCCGGCTCTCAATTCATTCTAGCTGTGGCTCATCCATATTCCTGTGCAGCTTGTGGCAGCTGTGAAATAGTCAAGACCTTTAATTCATTCTAGATATTAATGTTAAATATTTTTTTTCATATTCTTGAATGTGAAGAACAATATTTTCTGTCCCTGAAGACAGCTTTTCATCTTTTTATTTTGTACTGATTTATGCCCATGTACACAAAATTGATATTTTCCACTTTAAAAGACAAATCAATAAAGTGCATTAGGAAAGCCCAGTGCACTTTATTATGAAAATACTTTCTATTAAAATACATTGCTTACAAATTTGTCCTCTCTAACACACACACACACACACAAAGTGACAATGTGTGTCCATGTGTTTCATGACTATTTCACATTTTGTTATGAGACTCGGCCATGCTGTGAATATGAAAGATAATTACAGGAATTGTGTACACTGTATATGTATATATGTGATGAGCTAAGACATGTGGTCTGAAAATGCCACTTTATGGCATTTGTGGTTAAACAGAAAAAGAAAGAAAAGAAAAGAAAAAAAGGATCTGTAAACATACCCATGTCTTCCATAATGTAACTGAGTGACATCTCTGTAATGTATAGAGGATTACCGCAATCCTCAGAGAGGCCACTCTGCACTTGTTCATTGCAGCAATACGCTGCAGTCCGGTTTTCTCAGACAAACTGATCTCTCCATGCTGCACCTCCTCTCTCTACGCTGTCATGGTGCCTTTTCATCACTCTGTGTTTGCGAATACCACCACTCTGTGGCAGGCTCATGTGGTTTCAGCCCCCTGAGAGTCCCAGGGCCTGAAGGCCCTCTCTTGTCATGTGATTTCCTGTCCTGTCTGGAGGCAATGTGGGCGTTGGCAGAGGAATGGAAGAAAAGGGTGCAACTAGGTTAAGGCATGCAACCTGTGAGTCAGCTGTGGTTTAGGCATTGTGAAGAAAGGCTGTTAAATTGGCTGCTTCAGCTATCTTTTTTCACACTTGTCTGCAAAACACCACCAATTCATGCCTGACCTCCACTCCCATTGGTGCTCCCTCACTCTCTACCTTTAACTCTAATGATGGGGAAACATAACTTTTGCGTAATTACCCTGACTGCATCTCCCTCATTAGACTCCTGCGGTGGAGCCTATAAACAGCTGCAGCATGTAGCCCCCAGAGCTGCACAGTATTCACCCTGGACCTCACCCACGCATAACCTGAATCCACACCACATAGCAATAAGCAAAACCAACTAAAATCCAGTCATGAAGGCAGTTTTGCAAAAACAACAAATCATACTTTAATGTTAGATTTTTAATGGGTAGTGAACCATGTTTTTTTTTTTATTACATCCAATACTCCTGACAGTACGACAGTAAGCACTCTGTCTTTTACACCAATGACAAACGTGACCTTCAGTCTCAAATCAGGAAAATCTGCAGCATTTTACACAAACAGTCTAAAAATCCTTGCCCATATGTGCACATCCTATTCTCTTCAAATGCCACTCACAAATAACAATACAGAGCCATGACAAAAATCCCTGCTCATGTTCATCTAGTGATGCTGATGTATGGCATGTTTGCTCAAGATCCAAGCAGTTTGTGCCATGTGACCTGCAGGCTTAGTCGGCGAGTCTTTTTGAAATCCAGCTTTGTTCAAAGCCCCTGCAGGTTCACGATCCCTTTTTTCATAATCACTTGGCATTTTGATAGTGGGGAGTCAGTGCCTTTGACCATAAGTGCAACAGACTGAATCCATTAATAGGAAGTCAATGAGCATGGTCAATAAGGCAATTTAGCCAAATACATGAAACAACAATAGCGTATTAAAGCTCTTGCCAGTAAGTGGGTCCAAGGGGATGCTGTTTTGCTGTGCTCTGTGAAAAATCTAATGCAATTATTATCAAAATAATGCCCAGTATTGACTGGTGTGAGAGGCCATGAGGTACATGGGTGGGGGTGCTCTGGGGATGACCCCTTTTCCACTTCAAGATTGATTGGGTGTGTCTGAGCAATTCCAGGCCCAGTGATTCAGAGTAGGCCTGTGTGTCGAGCCGCATCCAGGCCGGGCTCACATTATTAACTTAACCAGGATGAGGGCACTGGAAATAGCCTGCAGTGGAGTTTCATTTGGGGGACACTGCAGAAATAAAGAGGGAAAAAAGCAGCCCTGCTAAACTCAATTTGTAATTTAATCCAGAGTGCTGCCATCGATTGAGATCAGCTTCTGCAACAGCAGCCAACCTGCAGTTGGGCAGTAGATTAAAGCGTGTACCAACTTATTGTCCTCACTGTAATCATGCCCTTGCAAATAGGATTGTGAGTGAGCTTCATCATTTTTTTTTTGTCTTTTTATCTGTCATGCAAATAATGCCCAGAATGCGCACATAATTCTGGAGTTTTTTTACACAAGAATGCAGAAAGTAAGAAAGCCTGGCATTCCCTGAAAACAGCCAACAGTCGAGGACCACATTTAAACTGATAGCTGTCTTCACACATGTACTGCCTTTCTAGACAACACATGATCATGTGCAAGTCTCTGACTCAGTCAGCTCAGACAATAAATGGTCTTTAAAGTCTGTGTGATATTTGGTTGTACCCCTGTGAGAATAAAGGAAGTCCATATTTTATGTACTGTCCTTGCCAAAAAAAACAGTATTTCCATGAAAGCGTGTCTGAAAAGAACTGTCTCTGTGCATTACATACCGTGGACAACATCCCGGCATGATTTTCCAAACTTTGTCTGAAGTTAATGTGTGAAAACAGTTTATGAAAAGGAAGAGTGAGCCCACATAAAAAAAAACAACAAAAAACCCCCATATTTTTCTACTTACCCGTAATGGTATCTAGCCATGCAGATGGTTTTGTTTGCCCACTTTAAGATATCCATCTCTAAGTCTTCTGCTGCCTCCCTGCTGAAGTGGGTGTGAATGGAATTTTATTTATTTTTACGCAACATGAAATATACTTTATACCAAATTGTATTGTATTGTGAGTCAGATAAGTCATAGATTTGGAATGTAAAAAAACAAATATTTGCATGGCTGGGTACCACTAAATATATGATTTCTTTTTCTTTGTCGTCGTCTTCTTCATCTTCTTCTTCTTCTTCACATAGGTTATTTGACTCTTTAAATGTTGAAGCTGTACCTGTACATCTTTTAATTCTGGTACAAAGAGTTGTCTTACCAGCTGTGTAAAAATGATGTGATCGCTGTGACCTTGAGGCCTTTGTTTCTTTAAACCCCTCTAGACTGAGTTTAATGTGGTCTCTGTCAGCTATACAGTACAATGTCAATGCGGGGAGGTGCTCCCCATTCACCGCGGTTGTGTTTGATCTTGGCTCAGTGTTTGAGAGACGATACCTGTGTTAACTATCAGCTGTCAGCTCCAACCAGTAGCTCCCTCCACACCAGGGAGGAGGTTTACATCAGTCATGGATAAGTATCACAGCTCCTGTGATTCCAGAAAAGCTGAGAACAGTGTTGCAAATTAGTGTAAGAGGTGGATTTGATGGATGCGTCTGTCTTGTTAGATGGGTGGTACAAACCACTCCTTATAAAATAAACTTCACGTCTGTTCTTTGTCTCACAGCATTAAGACACACTTTTTGACAAACACAATTTGTCCAAACAGAGTAAGTTGAACCATACGTCAGGCTGATTAGACTCAACCAGAGTGAGCAAGCACACTTTGGTTGAACTATTTGCCATATGGAGCAATGAAAGGCTTTTATATCTATTCATTCTACCACAGTTGTAAGGGTGAGAGGCAACAGGGGAAACGCATGGCGGCCTTTTTGTTAAGTAATACGCTGAATTCCCCTGCAGAACTTTTATTGGTTTGCGTGTTTTGCTTGGTTAATCCCATCTAACGCTTGAAGTACATGGTGCTTTTACTTTTATTATGGCACCCTCTAATCGGTTACTTAGATTTTTTTTTCCCCTCTTAAATTTAGTGTTCTTCTTATGGGTTACATTTCATATTTCATTGCCTGGCTGGTGTGTAAATGGTCCTAGATTACTGCCTGACTTACTGGACGCTGATGCTGTCACTGACCCACACAAATGTCTTCATTTTTATAAAGAAAAGTGAGATATCAAGGAAATTCTCCCATTCTGAGCACACTCTAACGGGCTTCTTCCCCCTCTCCCATGATCTTTCTCATGTCCCCACATGTAGTCCATGTATTTGGTTCAGCAGAAACATATGACTCCCAGGTTTTTATCAGTTCCATGTGTTTCATTTGTGGTTGGGGACTAGGAGGGAAAGAATTGATCCCTACAGAAACAGCTCACTTCAGTTCTCAAACACTGCAGCCAATCAGCCTCCCTGCTGCTCCCACTCACTCCAATGATAGTATTACAAGGCTTTCAGTAATATCTCCAGGAATGCTTGCAAACACACATCCACAATACACCATTCCCTCATCTTTCCATCACTCATGTGCAGAGGGTCATGTATGGACTAACATGAAACAGAATTTGGAAGCAGGATGATTTGCAACTTACTATCGCAATTTATTAGGATTCAGTAACTTTGCATCAGGGAAAGAAAAAAAATGCAATATGAGGAGCTAATTTTTTGTGAGGAGATGGCAATATTTATGGAAAAAGGCTAAATAGCCAATGAATCCATGCATTACTGTGGTGATGTAATGGTGACCTTTGGCCTGATTTTATATGTCATTTTTATGATTATAAGCATCCTGAATTAGCAGCTGCAAAAAGCATTGGGGAGGTGGTCATTTTAGAGATCGGGTTGAACCTTTGCTGGTAATTTACGGCAAGCCTGTGATTTTTTCCCCCCTCTTTTTCTGAACCAGAGTATCTGATTCATTTCATCAGGGATCGGTGTTATTGAAGCACACACCGTCTTTTTTTAACTAGACATATATTTCCAGACAATTTTTTTTTTAAAATTTTGTTATATGATTTATGCTCTAGCTAATTCATCACAATCAAAAGCTGGGAAAGATGTTTTCAGCACCATCGCACGCTGTCAAGGGCAGGGGCTTGTGATTTAGGGCATGTGGATCTGTTGCTGCTGTGAAGGGAGGAAAGGATTCGAATCGGGCCCAGTTTCGCTTTGACGCGGGTCAGTGGAGAATGTGAAGGCCCTGTAGGAAGTGGAAAGATTTTGCGGTTTTTCAAGGTTTATTTTTCTACTAGTTGGAGGGCGCAGGGGTGCTGGTTTGCAAGTTTCAATTGAACATGATGGATCAAACATCTTGGAAAATAAACACGCACTCACAGAAAGTCGCACTTTGTCATTCTCTTTTGCTTAGACTAATTCACTCCATCAGCTGTGCACATGTGAGCAAGGACACACAGAGAAACACACATTCAATTACCACCATTGCTCACCGTGCAGTAACACTTCAGTTCCTCTGACACTGACTGTACTCTAAATAAACAGCCAGATGAAAGCTCAGGTCCTCGTCAGAGTTAGCCCTGCTCTAATGAGCTGACCAAAGGTAATGGGTTGCTAACGACTGCAACTTCAGTAAGCATTGGATTATTTTAAAAGGAGAAAGTTCATTTTATTTATATCTATATGGTGTCTGATTTCTATTATAACTTATAGATAGAAGATTATAGATAAAAGACAAAGATAAACTGCAACACTGCAAGAGGCAGAGATGGAATATAAAAGATGAGTTTTAAGATACTAGAAATGATTAGAGAAGTATGATTATAAAGTGTCATAAAGCTCAAAACCAAATCTGATTAAAATTTGGCAGATCTCCCCTTCTAGGTTCCAGGACTGGAAGCAGGAATGCCCATCAGGGGATCATTTTGGTCTGCCATGTATAGTCAGCTTCCACAGATAAAAGAGGCTCACAGAAGTGCATCTACCTGCTTCTTTACTAATCATGTTTAAATCAGAAGAAAGGGAAAGATGGTGGATGCTGTGAGTTTAAAGAAAAAAAGGCAGCTTAGTGCTAAAAAATGATGCCAGTGAGGGAAAGGGCCAGTAATATCCTAGCTAAACCACGCTGCTAGAAATCGGGCTTTTATTACTAGTGGCAATGGTTTACATAAAAGCTGGAGTAGTTTTGTGTGCTGGTTTGAAGTCAATGGTGAAACAGCAGACACACAGGTGGGTAGTCCAGAGTTTCACAAAGAAGCAACGTTGAAGGGGAGATCAGCCAAATTTAAATCATATGTTGCTTTTTATTTTTGTGGGCTGAGTTGCAGACTTTAAATCCATGTCTCGAAGGAGAAGGAGGCGAGATAAGGGTTAAGGTCTGACTGATAAGAAATGCGATGAAATCAGACAGCGATATTTTAGGTGAGATATGATATGAGGCAGGAGAGAACATTAAAAGTGATATCAGAGATGAGGGGTAAGATATGAAACACGTGAGAGTGCCAGTGTTTAAAAAGGTTCTGCGATTAGTATTAAGATCATAAGTTTTAAAAATTAAATTAAATTAAAAAAATTATTCAAAGCAATCAGGCAACATTATTCATACCAACACTCGAGGTGCATCTGTCCAAAAACGAATAAAATCTAAAACTGGAAAATGCAGTTAATTTCTATGTGAAGCAAACTTGAAGATCAGAACAATAAACTTGTTTAATCATTTTCACGCTAACTAACGGGGATGTGACAAACGGCACTGATGTCTGAGTTTGTTAGTTTAGAATGAAATTTAATAATGTGCTGAAATGTATTCTGTGACAGTGAGGAGGTAAAACATCAGAGACATCTTTCAGTATTCTGCTGGAATTCATTATACTCTACAGCTGTGCTTAATAAAGTGATGAATCATTGTGTATATGAAGTTTAAAGGCAGTTTACAGTCTGATTTGCTTGAAGTCTAATAATAACCAACCTAGCTGCAGTGTTTGGTTCTACAGAGCCTTTTATCCTTTAGTCCGTTTATTTATCAGACGTTGTTTACCCATAAGGGTTCTGGTAAACGTGGATTTATGAATATAATCACTTGTGATTTCCACTGTTGTGATTAAGAGATCTCACCAGCAATAACAATTGACATAATTAGAGTCAGCTGAACTACCCCACCTTCTTTACAGGCAGATGCTCAGTGTAACAGAGAGGACAAACGTGTCATTCAGTTGACACCAGCAAAATGAGAAATTCCTTATCTTGACCCCGGCAGCCTGCAAAGCCTCCACTCTAACACCTTTTCAACAATGAGAGTTACAACAAAAGATGAAGGTCGTGAAATGAACCAAAACCGGCCAATGCTCTTTGATGTGTGTGTGAGGTGGGTGGACATGTGCCCATGTGCAGAGTTTCATGACTGTAACGACAGCTTGGATGATGCCGGTCTGGTCTGAGTTCTTGTCAGGTGTTAGATATTACAGTTCCTCGGCATCCCCTGCATTTTACATCTCATCTTTCTGACACCTTCAGCTAAGCCCCCAAAGTGCAGAAGACAAACTAGTGCCCACCACCCTTCCTTTCTCTTATAAAGCGAGGCCGTCGCGGCTGACACCTGCCCGGGAAGCGCTTAAAACAATTAGAACTCCCTGGAAAGCTGAAAACGCTGCCTGCCAAGAAGAGAAAGAGATATAAAAGCATAGCTCCCTTTCTTAGATTAAAAACCTTAAATTAAATCAAGTGTGCCATCACTGCCTGCTGGGGAGGGCTCCTAATGGCAGGCTTCTCGTTCTTTTATTTTATTAATTCCCTCTCCTTGCTCCTTGCCTCCATCTCATACTGTAACAGCATCTCTGACTCATCTGCTGCAGTAGAGGAGGGATGGGAGGGAAAAGCACCCAAGAGTGGAGGAGAGGGGGTGGGCACAGTGCCCGCCTGAGGCGGAGTGAGTCACGACGCACCGCAGGACCTATTCATCACAGTATGGCTCTGGCACTGCCTGCACCTTGGCACTGTCTATCACAGCCAACCTGGGCAGCCATGAAAATTAGGCTGCTTTATCTCTGGGCTCTTATGCTATTGTTGCCTCTCGGCTCCCACGCCTGCAGTTGAGAATGAAAGGACACAAGCACAAAACCCTAGTCAGCTGACCATTTAATATCAGGATGATGGCGGTGGCTGTCTACTCCCTGCACTGAAAGAGGATGTGTTCTTACACCTTAAATTGCTCTGTCAGTGTAAATTACTTGGTCTCCAACATAATAGGACTCTTTCTTTTACCATCCTACCAGCCATCTACTATTATTGTTTTGATCCAATTCGATATCAGGTATGGTTGTTGCACATGGACAATTTACACAATATAAAGCTGTCTTTAAATTGCTTTTTTCTGTTTTCAGCCTCACATTTGTTGTTGGCGACACGGCTGTCAACAAGCAGGTGTTTACTGTGTATTCCCCATACACACAAAGGTATGATTTAAATTTTGATTTAATTTCATACACTTTGCCTAAAACAAAGCAGAGATGTAGATTCAGCCACATACAGTAGGGTTTGTTTGGTTGACAAGAATAAATGCCTCCGGATTCAACTGTGAGAGCGACACATTTTTATCTGATGCCGACGTGCCTTTTAGTGTTGAGATAGAAGTCGGAGTTGAGGGCGGAAAAAACACCTTAAATTAGCTTCGGGCATGTGGCATCAAATAATTTCTCAGAGAGGAGTCAGACCTTTTATCTTTAAAACTTTAAAAGCTTCAGTTTCACACAGTTAATTCTCGCCACCATTTGGAAATGTTGCGTTGTCTTCATGTTGAATCATTAAAACTGCATGTAATCCACAAATCGGAAAAAGATCAAACAAAAACAGAATACCAAGCCAGAACAAAGGGGCGTGCAGTGTGCTGCCAATCTAGATGAAATGATGGAAGTTGATGAGAGAAAATACAACATGGAACTAACTGTTGCTGCACAATGAGGGTTTTAAAAAGTGAATATATAAAAAAAATGCATTGTAAATAAATCAAAACAGCTGCTTTCTATGAAAAGGAAACATACATGTGGATTTACACTAAATACAGCATTTGCGTATGTAGCTAACTGCTTCTGAATAGATTGCATTTCGTACCCACAGAGGATCTAAGAGCGCTTTAAGGAGGCTTGGGAAACAGATGGAGCTGCTCTAAACAGCTTCCTCTAAAGCCTCAAACCCACTGGATAATAGATGCTGAAGAAGAGCTAGTGCAGAACGATGAGACACCAAAGGCTTGCTGTATATTTTCTTTGCATCTCAGTGTGTGAGTGCTACTCAGTAGTTAGAGAAACCACATCTGTGTTTCCATCTAAACAATGTTCTTATAAAGAATTAAAAGGAATAGCCATGAGGAATTGTTGGAAAATCAATGCTTTTTACATGTTTTTTTTTTCTTTTTCCTTTTTTCACTCCTGAGCTGGTTTGTGGGGCACTTTTCTGACTGGTGAGGGAAAATCGGCCGAGGCATGTTGATTTAATCTTACCCCTTCACCTGACACTGGTCATTTTGTTTATTCAACTCACATGTCGACCATATGATGTTACATTTGTGTATCTGCTTTCTGTTGTCTTTGATCAGCCTTGTCACCGTCAATTTTCTCAGTTTATGTCAGATGAATAATGCATCACTTTTCAATCATCGCCATTTGTTTCAGTCATTGATGCTAATTCAAACGGGACTGGATTTGGTTCAAGAATCGTCCCTTTTTTAGCCATCAGATATCCATATTCCCGAGATATAGTTTGCTCTCATTTTCTTCTTTAATGATCATTTCATGTCGGCTCAGAAATATGCTGACCATATGCTTCAGCTAACTTTCGGTTTTACCCTCCCCGAAGTTTTTTACTAATCCACTCGTCACAGAAGCACACTGGGTCTCACATTGTTCGGCGAACAACGAAGCCCTCGGGCAGTTTCACTCGTATAAAATTATGGACAAGACATCACACATCTCTAGGGGACTCATCACAACCCTCATAAAGATTCCCTTTACAGTTGCTGAAAAACCCTTCTGTCTTGCTTGTTTTTCCATCATTCTTCATCTCTGCCACTGTACCGCTGCCTACACCCTCA
Source organism: Pterophyllum scalare (assembly GCA_024447675.2). Taxonomy (NCBI): domain Eukaryota; kingdom Metazoa; phylum Chordata; class Actinopteri; order Cichliformes; family Cichlidae; genus Pterophyllum; species Pterophyllum scalare. The sequence goes on from JAMQGT020009999.1 coordinate 80,458, forward strand.
TTGTAGATGACCGGGCTGCCTACCCAGTGCCACTGCATTACTCATCGCTGAAAAAATGTCCGGACCGTGTTGCTTCGAGCACCCTTTCAGAGGAGCTCCCCTGCCTCTGAACTTAACATCCTTGAATACCACATCCTCCTCTTCACCTAGATCTCCTCTATGCTGGTGTCTGGTCCACCTCCCTCACTTTAATCTTATAAAAGTGGATTTCTGATATAGAGAGTGAGAGGGCTTTTAAGTGGATGGTATTGAGGTTGGTATAGAGTGTGTATGATGGGTGAGAGGCAGGGGGCAAGCTAATGTGATGGGTAGAAGGCAGGTGGTTCCTGTAATGGCTTTTGCCCTCCCATCTCCTACTAGCACACACCCTCCCTCCCCATCGGCCACTAATGAGTCTATATAGACACGCAGTTGTGGTGAAAATGAGAGCTGCACACAGACAGAAGAGGTAGAGACTGCAGGTCTATTGTGTGCCACGGCACAGCCGGTCACTTACTGATATTGATTCGCATTCCAATTCATCTCAATTTGGCTCATATGTAGTCACATCCAATTATGTTTGGTCCATCTTGAAAGCAGTTTCTTTCAGCACAGGCATCCAAAAGCAACGGTATGATAAGCTATGCAGCGCACACAGAAAAAGAAAAAGAAAAAAAAACACTATGCTTGGGGACTCAGGGCTGGACACAGTGCAGAAGTGTGCGCCTTTATATGTGTAGAATCCACTTTTCTCTGTCCAAATCCCTGGGGTGAGTGTGCTATACTGTCTTTGTTATAACATCTCCATTTGAGGAGAAGATGAATGCATTCCCTTCTTACCCCCCCCCCACACACACACACACTTGCTTCTATATCCCACCAGCTGAAAGCTGCTTTCTGGGTGGTAAAATAGTAAAATCTGATGCACAAACCCAGGAGACTCTGTCAGAAGGCTGTCATTTCCGTGTGTTTTTTGCATGCTTGATGAATCATGTATACATACCGAACAGTAGTTCTGCAGATCTAGCCCCTGTTTCTGATTATGCTCAAGGATACACAGAGAAGGAGTCTCTCTATCTTAATGACAGAGCCTCTTGGGAAAAAAAAAAAAAGATGTGCAAGGATGGAAGTCGTCCATACATACTAACCGCCAATTTCTTTGGTATTAAACTGAGAATAACTTTGGTAAATAAAATAAAATAAAATAAAATAAAATAAAATAAAATAAAATAAAATAAAATAAAACTAATAAGAGTTTTACTTTTTATTGCAGGGACTACTCTGTTTGAATACTTGACACAGCCTTTTTACCACTGCTTGTGTCCATATTTTGTTAATATTTTTTCCTTGTTTATGCAATGGAAGCATTCATATTAGCCTTTCAACAATGCAATCTTTCTATCATCATTTTTTGTAATGAATTTTAGCCCCTTTGCCCTGACCATATAATACTCTGCCAGCCTTCCAAAGAGGCTTATAATGGAAATAAGATGGGCAGAATAATGCATTTGAATACATTTCTCTGTCAGTCTAGTTTTGGCTTTCACTGCAAATGTGAATTTATTGAAAGGATACCCCGAGAGATGTAACATCTTTTCTTTTTCATAAATTCCGGTCTATGACACAGTAAAGTGTGCAAAAACAAAAGCCAGAGTGTTGTTTGAGCCACGTTTTTCTTCTCTTGGTATATACATAATCAGCACTTAGATTATTTCAGTAACCTTTTTTTTTATTTTATTTTTTTTTACACTGAATTGTCATACAGAACTTCATTTTGCATTTTGAGGGTTTTGTTCACATTTGGGATCATACCTGTCCCTGATGTGGCCTAAAGGAAACCTGTATGAAAGGGCCCGTTCCCCAACGCCTCGTTATGATTGAGTTTCTTTTGTATTAAAATGTAATACAGAATGCACAAACATGTCCTTGTTAGGACTGATGTTTTGCTTTTTTCCCCACATATACAGTAATGGTGCTTTTGAGCTACGTGGCATTCGATACCTTTAGGCATAAACAACATTTTGTCCGGCACCTCACCGGTGAGCATTCATATTGAGAACAAAGAGGTTTTGATTCAAATAATGAAAAAAAACAAAAAAACAAAAACAAAACCACAAACTTAGAAATATGGATCAACTTGAAAGGGGTGGGATCCCTGTTCTACATAAGCTTTTTTTCCCCCTCACTTTCTCTCTTTTCTTTGCATGATTTCAAAGAATGGGTGCATTCTAGTTTCTCCCTTTAGATTATTGCCAAGCAAATGTGGCTTTCTAAACTGTTTCAGAATACAAACCAGGGCTGAGATCCTTAATCTAATATCAGCCCTTCACGTTGGAAAATATTGCTTCATAATTCATAGGACTGTAATTCAAAAAAACAAATAAGCTCATCCTCTCCAATGGCATTAAAGAGTAAGGCGAAGACTTAAAGTCCGGACTTCAACCATATTTTATGTTTAACCTTATCAGTTTTGCATAAGTGAGGCGAATGCGCCCAGTCAGATTCAAACTTCTTCTGTATAAAACATTTTTATGACATTAGGGTGCTAAAACATCACAAATTATTGTACTTTTCCTGTTCAAGAAAGTCTGGGATGAATATTTCATAATTTATCTCAGTCATGTGGGAGTAATATATGACACAGTTTAGAGGACCTCAGTTACTATGAACACAATGAAGGCTCCACTATCTGACAGTCTATAAAAGTTCAGTCTGAAGTCTTGTAAAGTGTGTTTTCAGAACACATAAATGGATATAAGTCTTCTTAAAGACAGGACATTTGCAGGTACTGGAAGTTTCCATAGTAAATGCAGAGGCCATCTACAGCCTGGAGTAATGGGATGGGATGATGGTGATGGGAGTCGGGGAAGGGTACAGAGGTGTTAATGGACTGAACTTGCAGATGGAACTTTCCTAAGAATTTAGCAAAGTTTAGTAAATAAAAACCAAATGAGTCAATGAGCTCTTTGTGCCGAAACCAGCGGCTGTTCAGATCTATTTCAAGTATTGGAACAAGTGTTGAAACTACCAAATCACAACAAGTATGAAGACACTAACTTAAGATTAAGGAATGTTGGGTCTTGCTCACATTATTGACATATGAGGTGCAGTCCAAACGTGTCTGGGCCTTCGCCTTTGAAAAAGCAAAAAACAAACTTGATTTTGATATGGCCGGTCTTTCAGACAGACTTCCAGCCCTGCTGCTATGTTAAAACTGCTCCAGGAAGTTCCGTTTTGGCCACTTCCAAGCACACATCTGGAATGCGCTCTTGGTCAATTCTGCAAAAGTGTCAAGTCTCCAACTATTATTGTTATTTTATTGCAGGCCAACATAGCAGGAAGTATGTGAAACACTTCGTTGTCTAACCAATACAGCGTATTAGTTAGACAATGATTATTTATTTTACATCAGATCATTTTATTTTCTTAATCTAATATCTTATATATGGGTGAACTTGTTTGCTCCTCTCATTATTATTTATGTCCCCGCCATAGACTCCAGCGGACTAATGCTGCTGTTTTATCACTCTGGGTTAGTCCAGTTCATCTCTAAGTGAATCTGCATTTGACACTGACAAATGTGTCCACGTAGAGCAAACTGTCTGAACCTAAGCTCTGAAGCCACTCTTCTGTTGATGACCCTGACCCTTGACTCTTCCCTAAAAGCAATTAGCAGAAGAGTGACCTCGCTCCATATATCAATAATGTCTTCATTAATGTGCATTAAAGATATACTTCTGCATGACAGCTTTTTTTTTTTTTGCTTTGCATATGTTTGCTCTAATAAATGGTCAGAAATTCTTGTTGTTTAATTAAGCGCTGTTTTTACAGAAAACACTCAGAACTGTAAATCGTGAGAGTGTGGAGCTCTGGGAGGCATTTGTTCACATTTCTAAGCATTGATTAAACTGTCCCAGGCAACATTTGCTTCTTTCAGCTTTATTCTACTGCCATTTAACAGATGACAGGACTGCAGCAGATACAGATCATAAATGAGGAACAGCAGTGCAGCACATGTGTGTCTCTCTTTATTTCCATCTCTGTATACACACGTGCAGACGTGGATCTGGGTGTGTTTATGTGCAAATCAGACTTTTGTGTAATTTGCTTAGTCAGTACTATCATTGCTACCTCTGTCCAAATTCCATAAACACGCATGCTTTGCAGAGGGATACCCACAGCGTCGATAAAATAAACATTTTACACACTAACCATCACCTTTGATTTCGGCTGCAAACACACACACATAAGATGTTTGACGCTGTTGATATGATGCTTCACCAACATCAACAATGAGTGGGGGCCAGTTCAAGTGGTTCGTGGAGCATTTGCTGTCATAGATGTGACAAAGTCAAACTTCATAAACGCCCACACACATATACGCACGCAGAGGCATAAAAAAAAACTGACTTACAAACACGTACAGCTCCACTGACAGCCATTCTTTACAGTCGGCTAGAGAAAAGAGGGGTATGTCAATCTGGATGGCGTCCAGGTGTGCCTCTCCCTCTTCTGTCATTACAAGCCAGGCCTGTGGGGAGGACAGTTTACTGGGCTCCACTGAGTGAGCTGACCCCAAGATGAAACCGCCTCAGATCACTGCAAACAGCACACTGCTATAACTCAAAAACAGCCAGATGCACCAAACGTAACAAAGAATACATTTATTACACTTATTGTGCTACAATATCAGGTGTTACACTATGTGCATGTACCAGTGATGACATGTTTATTTTGTCTGGCAACTTTCTTACTTTGATTGATGAACTCTGGACTATACTGGACTATACTTTTCAACAGCTGAAGGAACAAAACTGCGGATTGAACCACATTTTATCCAAGTACTGGTCAATATATCAAATAGTTATACAGTTATATGAACCATATAGAGTTTCTGATCATTTATGAGAAGCTTAGTTCCCATTAAAAGAAATACGCGTGAACAGTATATTGCAACAGTCAACAATAACAATACCTAAGAACAGAAAAACCTCTGTGTGAGGACCTTGCCCTCGCTTTACATCCAGATACTTTTACTCTGTCTGCTGTTCAGACCACCTATCTTTGACCTATACCTACATTTTGGTCAGCCACACTCCTATAAATCTACATGACTGAAGCTTGCACAGTTGTGACACCATCATGTTGACTAAATCTATGCTGCCATTCCCACTGAAAATCAGCACCTGCTCTTTGGATCAGTGCAGTTTATAGCATACTGTTTTGATTTTCCCGAATCGAGTTTCTTCAACTCCAAATTACCCTTTATGGAAACTTTCCAGATGTAGTTGTAGGAGTCCATGAAATTGTAAAGCTCAGCTTTCAAGCTTGCATATTTGTGGAATCCAAACATCCTTAGTGCAATTGAGACTGAAAATTCACAGTCCTGTGACACTCACGCCAAATCTATTGAAGAAGACAATTTCATATACAGTAGTCAATAGCTGTGAAGTAAGTGATCCCAGAATAAACCAAGTGGGAGCTTCTGGGATACCTGGCACTAATAAACAGGCTCCAAAAAACCCAAGATGGCATCTTTGGGATTAACTGTTGGAATGAATCTCCTTTTCTGCCCTTCTATGAAGGTTTGATTATGGTATAGTCAAAATATAGTAGTCATACTAGAAGTATTTCTCTGGATATGTGCTCGCTCGCAGGCAATCCTTCAGAAAACCAAGCTGAGAAACCATTAAGCAGGTTCGAGGAAGTGGACGGGGGCCCGTCCCATGCCTATCAGACATGCTGGATGTATAATCCACTCTGATAGCCTGCGGTCCAGTCTAAATCAGTTTTCTCACTCCACCAGCAGACAGGTAAGGTCTGATTGCTTCTGGGTCCCAGGAAACAGTGTTATAACCCACAGAGTGAGCAGCAATGCAGCCCAGTAAACATAAACACTGCAGCTGGCTGGTGCTGGACTTAGTGTCTTCAAGCAATGTGATGAACTGTGAGTTTTGACGGATATCCTATTGTGCAGTTTGAGCGATAAGTACAGTGTGTAAGCCATGCAACATGTGTTCAGCCTCATATCACCTGTAATTGATTTGCAACGGCTTTGTGAGCTTTTAAGCTTATTGACAGTGAAAGATGACTTCTCCTACACACGCATACGCACATGCGCATGCACACACACACAACAGTCAGCGAAGCCATTAAGCAAAATTACATGCAGCTTTTTCCTGTCCTGTTAAGTTCTCATGTGAGCAATGACATATTTCATATGAAGTGCCTCACTTACTATGTCAGCAAAGCAGTGCTTTATTAAAGGAGTTTTATTGTTCTAGTTCACTGGTGAGGGAGCTGATGTTGTGTAATCACGCCACGATCGCTTGGAGGAAAGCAAACGAGGCTAATGGTAATGTTGCGTTCCTGCTTTGGTGACAGATACATGCATGATTAACCCTCATCATTCAGAGGGCTGCTCTTGGGTGTGTTTGAAGACTAAACAGCAAGTGAATTATAAGAGAAATGAAATTAAACTCAAATCAAAAGAATTCTGAGACTAAGTGAAAATGTAATCTTCCTACATGGGAGTCAAACCTGTTCATGCAGACTTCTCCAGCTTTTTAAATGTGAGCCCTTTTGTTGGCAAGAAATTACCCTTGAAGAGTAACTGACAAGGCACTTTAGCTGTATTAAAATGTAATCTTTAAGAGAGACCAGTGACATGCTGCATGGGTCATCTCAGAGTAAGAAAGTAAATGCTGTCATTGTAATCAAACATGATAGCTCTAAGGGCCTTGCTTAATTTCCTTGGGGGGCAGCAATACCTCAGAGCTGCTTATTTGTGTATCTGTGGCTTCAGGAGAGTTATTGTTTGTAGCCGCGATCTCTTCCTTTGCGGGCTAGACATCACTTCTACCTCCTCTTACTCATCATTTTTCATTATTATTTTTCTTGCGTATTTTAGTAGGTGCCATGGGAATAATACCAGTGATTGGTTTATTTTAAAGTTTATCTTTCTGTATATGTCTTCAGGCTATGCTATGATTAGAAACAAGCCCTAGTGACACTGACATATGGGAAGCATCAGTTCTCCAAGTTTTCACTTCCTTCCTCTGTATTTTCTCTACCATGATGAAGAACCACTGGCTATGTCTATTCGTCAATGCCCTTGCCCATTTAAAAGGTCACCTCAGGTCATTACGGAGACTGCTTCAGGGCCAGAGGCAGACATCGGACCAGTGGTAACGTAACAGGATATGAGCTTACCAATGTAAAAAAGGAGCTCTACCTGTATTTGTTCTTCATCTCTACAAGGAAGGAAAGGCTCAGGGGTAATGGCTTGTTTACACTGTTTGGATAGCGCTGATCCTTTGAGTCATGCAATTGGCTTCCCACTCAGCCAATCAAGGTATCAATCAGAGCACTGTGATTAACGTAAACATATTAATTATTTTGGATTTCTGTTGTTCCAATGCCCAAAGAACAGAAAGACAGCAACTTTGAGTGAAAAGCCATGAAGATCCTGACTGAAGGTAATCTTACTGTCATTAACGAAGAAGTGATTAAGATCATAAGCAGAATAAATATCATTAAAGGCAATATTGCAATGCAGAGAGCAATGACTGGGCTTGGCCCTTCTTCCATGAAGGCAAGAAAAGACAGGTTATACTAGCGTTGCTCCCAGGAGATGCTCAGTAGCCAGGTATCTGTTTCAATGAACCAGAGGACCATGTGCCCTGCTCTTTATGTGCATTTTGAATTTTTGATGCAGAGGCTGCCTCTGTTCTCTGCTGTTCGTAAAAGTAGACAGAAATTTAGTTCACATTCTTCGCTGAAAGTTTTTTATTGCACTTTGACACGATCACCTCACGGCTGCAGCTTGTAGAGCTAGGTCAGGGGACATAAACCGTCAAAAATGTAAAGCAAAAAACAGGCAATGGAAATCTGTGAGCCACTTGGTGCAGACTGCAATATCTCAGCAGCAGTCGGTTGGATAGTGGATGAACCCCGCTGACTTCGGTGAGCCGCAGATTTTTCTTCTGAATGCAGCCATTTCCATTTGTGGTTTAAACTGGCACATCTTTACAATTTGGAATGAATTGCAGTGACATTTGGTACAAACAAACCCAAAAAACAATAACAGTAAATAGAAGAGTGTAAAAAAGTTATTTCTTAATTGTATATAGTTCTGTGAGCTATTTAATGACCGAATCACAGTTTGTTTGCTATATTACAGCCCCTGTCCTGTCCCCTTCTCTCCACCCACTGAGGTTTAACTCAGCCAACTCAAACTCTAGCATGCGCATATAAAAATGTTTGTGTGCCTTAAATTGCACTGTGCCACTCAGTCATTGTCACTGTTGGTGCTGCAGCTACTTTTTCAGTTGTTTTTTTTTTATTATTTGTTTGTTTCACATGAGGGGCAGCTGAGAGTTATGCGGCAGCTGCCCTGGTGGTCTTTAATCCTCTAATTGCACCTTGCGCAGCCCTACTGTGCCATTCCTCCAATTGTTAGTGGATTTGCATCCCAGTCACTGTTGCCATAGATGATAACATGTTGTGCAACAATAAAGGAAGCACTTTCGAGCACTTTGATCTAACAAGCCGAGCTGAATGTTGCACGTCAGACGAGCTGTCAGCCCTGCTCAGTCAAATGCTGTTCTTTATAAGGATTTTTTTTTCTGAAGTGTTGCACTTATCCCAGCTCCATTGGAGTTGAAAGGACACCTTATAAAGTCAGGCTAAAGATTAAGTAGCTCTTGCTTCATTACAGTGCAGAGACAGACCACTTCAGTCATTAGACAGAGTCCTGCACTACTGTAACCGCACAAAGGCTGGCTCAGCTCACACACACCTCCTAATGGCTTTCCCAGAGTGGCCCCTGGCTGGCCCAAAATCTTGTAATAAGAGGTTCAGATTTTAAAATAAAACAGACATGCCATACCTGCAGGTGGGCATATTGTTGTACAGTACTGCAGAAAAATAAAATCTTAATCCCTTAGATTTAATAAGCATGTAATGTAGTACAGTGACACTGAAAGCACTGCATGGGAGTATTGGGTTATGTCTCAAATTGTGCCCGTGAGAACATAATCCTGGTGTCTATCCAGCAAACTCCTCCTGTTTTTTCACCCCCACATCCATGTCTTTCACTCCCTTCTTCTTGGTTTCCTATATCCCAAACATGTTCAGTTGGAAGGTTAAGAGTTCGATCTGATCCATCCTTTTTTTTTTAACCACAGGGGTAGTGACATGGACGGCAGGCCTGTGCCACAGAGTGGGATTAAACTCTGTCATCACCCCTTCCTCCCCCTTAGCTTAACATACTCTATCACATTGACAGCAGGTCCCAGTCTTCCCAAACTAAAGCCAAACACATGGCAGACTGCAGAGAGACAGACAGGTAACCCCTCTTTGAAACGCAGCACATGTTCTTTTGGTTCCAAGCTTCAGCTGTCTGCGTCCCTACCTAAATATATTGGATTTTACTTTATTGGACTCTTTTCTGCGTCTGTGCATGGAAAGCATTGACCTCCGATCAAACTACATCATAAATTAAATTATTCCCATCTAGATCACAAGGACATTTAAAGACCATGTTCGTGTTTGACAAAGGAACTTATTAAAATCGCTTATATAAAAAAGCCTAAATCAACAATGGCACCGGTCTTTCCATGTGACCCACTGGATACAAACATTTGAAAATAGGCAGCCATACTGTTTTAATCTCTTACGCCTCACGTCAGTGATTCTTTAACATATTTTCAGATGGTTCAGTATTACTGTGCAGTAACTGTAGTGTGGCGCCAAGATACTGACATTTTCCATGTGTACATATTGCTATTTGGATCAAAGAGATCTGAAGGTACCAAACAGAAATGGACTTCCATCTAAAATGAAATCAGGTTAAATTCTTTGTGCAAAATTATGCAGAAAATTACCTTTTTGTCTTCTTTCAGCAATATTTTCTGCTGTGCTTTAAAGCGAGTGCATCTGAAATATAGCAAGAGTTCACCCTCAAAATTTCTCCTAAGATTGTTTTAGTTAAAAGAAAGGCTGTTTTTGGAAAGGGTTACAGTGGAGGTGTAGGGGAAGGGAGAGGGGGTTCTGGCTGACAGCTGATTTCTCAATCGCTCTTACTTCACCTCTATATTTGGTTCATAAAGTTCTTCAGTGTTTTCTTATCCCAGCCTCTAATTTTCCCACACTAAATCCAGGAAATATTCTCATTCAAAGAGGCTAAATGACTAAAAAAGATACGAGATTCAAGTCAAAGAGACTTTGGATCTAAACTGTCATAACTTCAAATCTTGAGAGAGTGAAAAAAGAAAAAGGAAGGTTTGTTTTGGCTAGAGATCCAGCATTATAATGAATACAGTGTGTTCAATCAGTATTGAGCCATCATGTCAATAAGTTCAGTATGGAGGGGGAAAGGGGGAGAACAGAGAGAAATATTAATGTGGGAAAGAGTGGAGAGGAAAATAAAAACCAGTGCTGCTCATTCGTGCCCAAAGCTTTTACCCTACTGTTTAAATGCCACAGTGCCTTCAAAAAGCATCCACCCACAGCCTGAGCAAAGGCAATATTAGCTGAAGCCAAACATAAATGATCATGAGAAACACCTTGGAAAAAAATTCCACTGTGAAGCAAGGCAACAACCCCATCCTGTGTGACTGGTTTTAATGAAAGTAAAAGGCCCACAGAGTTTATTCCCCAACTCTTAAAAATCTGGATCTTCAGGCCAGCGAGCATCTTGTAGCACCTTTTAAACACTGTTCAGGGTCACAAGAAAAATCAGATCCTGAAGGGAAGGGTCTCCTCTGTGGGGGTGAAGGTATGAATTTGACATGAAGCAGGTTTGGCCCTTAGCCGAGGTTTAACACAGTTGTAACCATTGGCTGCGTGTTGGTCTGTCTGCCACTTTTATAAGGCAATTATATAAACTTAGCATTTAAAAGGGAAAACAGTTGGTTTCTGCTATGTGTTGGGCGTCTGGAAATTTCTGTGGCTTTCATAAAGTGGCTAAATGCTGAAATATTTCTCAGAAGATTGATGCTTCTGACATCATGAAATCCAATGCAGCGTGCATTTTTCAATTATTCAATGCTGCAGAGGTGGTAGTCTTTTTTTTATGCAGTATTTGGCAACACTTTACCTGAGTAAAGACAGTAAACATTGTCTTTGTTTTACACTGATCGCTTTAATGCATTAATTAGAATTATCATCTTTACCTAAATTTTACCAAGAGGCTTTTGTTTCCTAACTCCACTTAACTCTGGATCTTGAGTGTCAAATTTCGGAGCTTTTCCTGAGAGTTCTGCCGTGGCCATGCCATCCAACTTGTGTTGTACACCGACTACACACTTCCTTTGAAAAACAACCAGCGAATACATTCAGGATTACAGATCCAGAGCTCGGCAAAATGTCAAAACCAATTAGCAGTGCATAAATGCATCTGCTGAGAAATAATTGTGATTCAAACCACAACTAGAAACAAAAACAAGCCATTATTTTCTCTATAAATAATACTGCAAAAAAAAAAAAAAGAATATTAAAAGTGCACATGTGCACATTTCTTTATGAGAAAGATCCAGCCTGTTACAAGGCAACAGGTAACAAATATTGACTTTCCGCTCTGACTCCTCTCCTGCTATCACTGAAATGTAACCGATTTTCACTTGCTGATACTGGCTCTGTTAGGGCAGCGTGCTCCCCTTCTCCTCCCTGCTGGAAGCACTGCTCCTATTGATCTCATTCTTTAAGTGTTACCATAAATTCCCTCCACATTAGTTTAAACTGGATAGCCTTTCGTCCACCCCATGATTCATCCAGACAGTTATCAACAAAGCACGAAGCATCCTCTGCATGCTGTCTTCTGAAACTGCTGTTTAATCCTACACTCTTATGTTCCCCCTCCTCTTACATTATCCTCCATCAGCCACCTATACTCACTTTCCTCTGCTTAAGTGTTATCCTTCCTGGATTCCTGCAATACAAAGAGCCTCTACAGGCAATATTAAATTTACCCCTAATATGGTTTTGATCCTTTTTATCTGCATCATTTGCTTGTTAGACAGGGGCCACACATCTAACAAAAGCATCTAACACTGAAATGTATTCAGTGTACTTAAAAAAATAATTCTTCAAGAGAAACAGATGATTTATAGCAAACGAGCTCTGACAGACAAGTTTTCCATGGAACCAAAGTACCCCTCTTGGACAGGCTATTTAATGGACTACAGATGAGCTTCAGTAATGCACACACATACACAAGCCGGGTGAAATTGAAGATATATTTTGCACTGTTTTTTTGTTTGTTTGTTTGTTTTTAACCTAGCTTGAATGCTTCATACGTGTTGGACAAAAGTCAATTAAGTTTTTTCTCATTTCCCTTCTCCCAAATCTCTCCAATTTAGACAAACACAAAAAAGTAGTTTTAAATTTCTGTTTGACCAACACAAAGAGCAGCAGAGTCAGCAACAAACACCAGCCAAACACAGCAATCCAAATGGTGTCAGATATCATTTCTTGCTCCTATCACATAACTGACGATTACGTAGTCCTTTGCCAGTTCTAGAGCTTCTCGGGTGTCAGTGGATCACAGAGCCCTGGTTTTAATTCCCCAGATCAGCATTTCTGAAAATTTCCTTGAATTATTTTCCTTAAGTGTTCAGAGTTCCTGAAGTGTGAAACACTGGATTCACAAATCATTCCTGGGTAAAGCCATATGTGAGGGTTTAAATGTAAAGACGGCAATAATAATGTTGGTCTGGAGCCAGGTTCTGCAGCAGAGGAGCTGTTAGAGGGATCTCTGCACTAGGCACCTGAGTGAGGGTTTCAGTCAGTATTATTCCCAGCAGGGATTTCAGTGCCAAACTCTGGGAAGAACAATTCTTGTGGTCCGATGTAAAAATAAATAAATACAAAGTCTTCCCACAGACGTCATTGTGAGACGATGTGCTTGCATGCATCTCGTAGGTATGTTTGTTTGCATATGCAACTGGATTTTCGACATCAAAGCAGTAATTTAATCTTAGCCTTTAAAACACACTCCAATTTGTGCAGGACGTTTTGATTAAAAAGCTTGTGCATCGGTATGAGGAGCGTTGCCCACCTCCATGGCAGACAGTTAGCTGATTAATACCCCAGAGGCCCATTAGGTCTTCTGCACTACTTTTTGAGAGGGTGAGGAGCGAGCGGGTCAGAAAGGAAAGAGGGGACGTGAACAGTGTGCTACAGTAAATCACCTCCATCCAACACACACATGAACAATAAAATGTATTGCAACACTTCTTTGTACATAAATGGCAATAACAGACTTAAACAGTAATGCACCTTTGGTTTTGACATTCTTCCAACATCATCACCTCCAAATGCCAGCACCTAACTGCGGAGGAAGAACAGAGAAGATATCTAATCAGTATGTTTACCATGTCAGGTCACGGTTTACTTGACGCCATGCAAACCTTATCACCAGTTAAAAACAATTCAGAGAATTTCAAATAAACCAAGTCTGTAAGTATATTTGCAAGACACTCAAACAAGAGACAATATTATTTCATATGGCATTAATTGTCTGTGTTACATGAATTATTAGAGCAACAACAAAAGCATTCTTCTTCTTCTTTTGGCTGCTCCCTTTAGGGGTCACCACAGCAGATCATCTGCCTCCATGTCCCTAATATCCTCTTCTGTCACACTAACCTTCGGCATATACTCATTCACTGCATCCATGAATCTTCTCTGTGGTCTTCCTCTTTTCCTGCTGCCTGGCAGCTCCATATTCAGCACCCTTTGTCCAGTATGTCCACTATCCCTCCTCTGCACATGTCCAAACATTACTTTGGATCACTCAGTATGGAGTGTGGAAACTGGGGAAAGGCAGGAGTTTGGTGGTAAGAGTACGGACTATAAATGTAGGGACTATGACTGGCAAAGGGGGAGACCTGGCTGACGTGATGGGGAGACTGAAGTATACTGTGTGTGCAGTAGATCATGTGGCCGGTTTGGACATATGCAGAGGAGGGAGTGGATATACTGGACAAAGAGTTTTGAATATGGAATTGCCAGGCAGGAGGAAAAGAAGATTTGTGGATGTAGACATGCAGAGGGTTGGTGTGACAGAGGAGGATGCTAGGGATAGGGTGAAATGGAGGCAGATGATCCACTGCGGCGATCTATAAAGGGAGCAGCCAAAAGAGAAAAGAAGACTGCAATCGAATCCATTTCATTTAAACTGTTTTATTTATTTTTTTCATGAAGCGATTTTTTTCTGTAAGACTGAAAAAACAGAACAACATCCATCCAAATAAACATTGAACTGTTGGCTTCTACTTAAAATAACAACACGAAGGTGTAACCCGGGGATGGTTGTAGGTTTTTATGGAGAGTGCAACATACCAGATGACCTTGTGTCTCTAAGGCACCAAGCAGCCAGCAGCCCAGAGCTGCTGTGCCACATATCCATCTCATTTGGTCAATTAATCCAGTCTTCTGCCTCTGCCTCTGCTTGCATGTATCTTTTTCATTATCTGGTTGATTTACTTTTCGGGATCAGTGTGCTCAAGAGCTACTTGAATAATCTCTGAGGTGGAAGAAAGAGTTTGATTCCCACTTCCAAAGTGTTGCATGTGAGGGCTTGACATCTACAGTATGGAGGATAATAAGACAGCAGGTTGACTCATGCTGCACTAATCGAGGGTTACCGGCTTCCTATGATGTGATCCAGGAATTAAATGTCAATGAGTTTTTAATCTATTTGATTCTGCATTGAGGTGTTGCTGGTTGAGGTCGCGCTGGGTGTAATGATGTGTTAAGTTCAGCGTAATGAGTTTTTAGTAGGCTGCTCTTGTACTGTTTTTCTTAGAACTACTTTTATTATTCTTCACACACAGTGGAGACATTATTTCTGTCTTTATTAAGAACGCTGGAATAACTGTTTAATATGTTAGCTGCCATTCTTGGCATCATGCAAGAGGTCAAGAAATAATCACTTCACTTGTTCCATCAAGCAGACTAAACACTCCACCATTTTTATGACCTTAATCAAGAATATGAGTCACAGAGCCGCTCCAATCCCCGTTATATCTCAGTCAAATGAACGTGCGATAACACATCTAAGAGGAAGATTTTTATTGTATTTTATACACTTAGACTAAATTAAAGTTCTCGGTCTTCAGACTGTAATTTGTAGGCAGTTTTATTGAGAAAGGCAAGGTTGGTGGTCCATTTGAAAACATAAAAGAAAAGCCTGACAGCTGCCTCAATCCACTCTGCACGCACGCACGCACACACACACTTAGAGTCCAGTGTCTGACCCCATTCACCAGCATCTCCATTAACCAGAGCAGTGTGATTTCATTACATGGGGTTTAATTGTATTCTCTGCAGCTCAACATGGTCCAGTAGAAACAGTGGCGTGAGGGCGACTGGAGGAAACAGAAGAAGGGAATGGCTGTAGGGATACGGGGCAGGGAGGATGTCAAAGCTTTTATTCACAAGCTTTTAAAAAGCTCTCTATTCCACACCACTGCATTTTCCCCCTCCGCGGGGCTGAGAGCACGCCTGCACTGAGAAAATAACCTCCAGCCTCTGCGCCGCTTCGCAAACAACCCACAATAACAACATGTGGATAGGTTTCTGCACTGCAGGCCCAATGAGATACACCCTATTTTCCAATTTAGCGACAAAGGAGAGAGAGGCGATGGTGTTCATTAACTCGTACTGCTTTGTGCTTTTTATTCTAATGGAGGGGAGTTAAAGATGGCTCAATGAATGTAGAGACGCTTACCAAGAACACAAGTACAAGGTATGAGAAACTGAACAAGTGAAAGTAAGGAGTTGAAAATAAAGATAAGAGGAGCAAAGTTTTTTTTTTTTTTTTTTAAAGGTTGTGGGCATTGTCAGCTGTTCATACAACTTCCTTTAAAAAGCTTCATCGTATTACTGTTTCTCCTGACAGCTGGCGCATATTTATAACTACTGTGTAATCATGTTTGGCAGTTTCAAAATAAAAGCAGTGGGAGCAGGACATGGGAGAGAATTTTGATAGAGAAGGAACAGGCCCCTCGGGGACTTAAAAATTAAGGGATTTCTGGACTAGTTTGTGGTTGAACACTGACGTGGTTCACTTTCTTTTCCTCCAACTGGAGCTGAAACACCTGCTGTGACTTTCTAGAGTTCTGTTCTCATGTTAGTTCTTCCAGACACTTACCGCTGTTTCAACTATCACAACACAGCAGAAAGTCAGGTCCTGTCTGCTAATTTCATGTCAAATAAGTTTCATGGGGCATGACTTTGCATCTGTGTGTGCTCATATCTATGATATCATATATTTACCCAGTGTGGGACTGCTTATGTGCAGCAGCATCTCTTAAAAGGGAAGTGTTCCACGTGTGCACATGGTACAGACCATAGATAAGCTAAACATCCACATGGTACCATGCTAACTTTCCCCACTTAACTCCTAGAGACCAGCTAGTGTCACTGTAGATACTTTTTTCTTGTTTAAAATTCAGACCGCTAACCTTTGCAAAGATATGCAAAAAATAATAGTATTGCTCCAGGTCCCTGTTAAACTCCCTACCTTTGGCACGCTAATCTGTGGCACCTGGAAACCACTATGAGACAATGTTGAACTACCTCACAAGTTAAATGATTCACACCCCTTTAAGAGGAAGAAAAAGATGAGAAACAGGTGTGACCGATTTAAAAAAAAAAAAAAAGCAAGAATATTTCAAAACAGCGAGGTATGAAGGAGAGGAAACAAGAAATAATCAAAGACTTCTTTGCAAAGTGGCAACAAATAAAGCTAATATCTGTACATCCTGACAGAAACTGTTTTTTTAATTAGGCTGCTGCAGTAAATACTTCTCTGTGCAGCTGTTTGTGGTATCACACACGACTCTACCTCCAAACCAGTTGAAAGGCTTGTGGTTAGCCGATGGCTTTGAGTGCACCTAATACTAACCTAATGCCGTAAATGTTTTGAACCAGACTTTATGATTCGGAAACTATTCCACTGAAATTACATCCAGGCAGGTTCAAAGTATTTTACCTTTGAAGAGCCGCAGTGGGGCTTTTATTGCACCTAATATGGTGTTAAACTAAGGCAATAATGAAACCCTTACAGATGACCATCTATTTTCACATTTCCTTTAAATAAGTTATCGCTTGTAGCCATAGTTGGATTAAAGACCTCCATGGGTGTAAGGAATCTACCAAACTTTTCCCAAAAGTTACTGTAAGACAATCTTTTTTTTTTTTGATGAAAATTATATCTGGTTTTGTGGAGAGAAAGACCAAATAAGTTTGCCTTCACTTTGTTTCCACATTAGACATAATTAAAAGTGGATAAAGTATAATTCCCACTAACTACACTGAGATACCGTTCTATTGCAGCCCTGTTCATTTTTAGCCCATCTTACTTTTTTATTAAAAACAAAATTTCTCTACTAAGGATCCACACTATTTGTGGAAACTGTGTCACATCATCACCACTCATATGATAAAGCTGCTCCCCATGATATAATCCTCACTGCTTCATTTACAAGTGGCTGTGACTTGATGAACAGTGTCAGTGGATGGATGAAGGTGAAGATGAGCTTGCCAAAGGCACCACGCAGAGGAGAGCATCTGCTGTCTGTAAGTTGTGAAATCCATCAGCCCTAATGCCAGCAGTGGACACAGAAACTTTCGAACCATGAATATTCCGCGCGAGCACAACGAATGCTACATGGACGATTGCAAAAATAACATACAGACAACTTCCGACAACCGAGACAACAGAGATGCCTTGATTTTTTTTTTTTTTAATGGAGGAGTTCATTTTAACTTTGGATTTAGATGGATTTAGACTTTGGCTTTCGAGGGTTAAAATTTACTGCTTCAAATCCTCAGTGACCTTTTAGCGTTTTAAAACAAATGCCTGAAGCATTCTAATTATAGGCCCACAGAAATGCAAACAACTGAATGACGCCGAATTGAAAGTGCAGTTTGAATAAGTAACATTCTTAACTTTGCTATCACCAGGCTCATTACAGACAGAAATAGAGAACTCTATGCTCTACAGATGCTTTTATCCAATCCCATTAATGCACTGTTTGCATTTCCATGTAATCTCACTGCAGAGAGGCCAAGCTATCTAACATTGTGATCTATCTGAGTGATGTCTTTAGGGTGGCGTTGATAATGAACATGTCCACTCTCCAGGATGGCCCTGCAGGCAGGAACTCAGGTCTTTGTTTTTGATCTTCCCCCGGCTGTCTGATGCATTAACTCGCTTCTTTCAGCAGATGCACTCATAGATGAGTCGCATCATTTTTCATGTTGAGCAGCAGCTCTGTGAGGCTTATTGTAATATCTGGGCCTCCGGTCCTTGCTGCCCAATGTGACTCTTTAGTACATTAAGCCACCCATCTCCACACAGACACATTTAATGCCAGTCAGTAACATATTACTGTTATCATGATGTTGTGCATTAGTGGGGCATTATTTTGCCCTTAGCACGTAATGTTGCTGTAGTTGGTGCTGAATACAAATTAAGTTTAAATGTTTGGCAGCATGAGGCGGATGGCTTTTTTTTTTTAGGCTGCTATTAAAAAGCTTCAATGATTAAAGGTTCCTTGTTGCAGTAAGGGTGCTCTTCCAATTTCAAAGCATGTCACAGTTTGCTAGTTGGGACCAATAAAATCTATGTCAGACTGTATGTCATTGGTTTATTGCATGTCAGAATGTGTGATCAGCCTTCAGTTATTCCATGCTATGAAAACGCAGCAAAACAAATAAAAGGTTTTGACAATAGTGCTACCTCTCTGTTTTTGTGTGCATAACTGCATACACATAACTTGTGAGAATTTGATCCACAACTTCTGATGTTTCAAAATTTCTGATGGATCATTTCAGCTTGAATGAAATGTGTTCATTGGGAGTGAAGGAAGAGCACAGTGCTTGACTTCAATCCTGCTCTCACCTTCAGAGCTTTTTAAAAAATATGTCTTTCTTATTCATCCAGATTTTAAAGTAAATACTCTGCTGATTCTGATTTCTGCTTAAGCCTACTCAGAATGACTTCTCTCTGACCTCGATGACCTTGTTTGATGTAAATTCCTGCTGTGGCACATGAAACCTATATTCTTGTAGGTTTCATACTGTGTGCCAATACCACTAGTGCCATAAAGCTAACAAGCGCTCATTTAGTTACTCTCCTCACAGCACTTAGTGCAATAATTCAGTTTTAATGACTCTCACTAAGCACAATTTAACTGTACATCCCATGTACTGTGAAGAGGTCCTCTGGGTATTTTAGCCCTGTACAAGGGAGTGCATCCAGTGTGTCCCCACGAATCCTCACAACCATTGATTAGACACAGACACTCAGTTTATGCAGTAGCCATGCTGTCCTACCATCACTAAAGACGAGAACTTTCTCACAGCAATGAAACAGCTCTGACTGTTCAGTATCTAATGCTGCTTGGAGAGAAGGCATGTGAGACCAGAGAAGAAGGCAGGGGAGTAACACTGAAGTCTAATATAATACAATTTAGTAGGAGCATTTCCATAAAGAGGATGAGCGGAGCCACATAGGCTGGCTAATGACAAGCACAGCTGGATCTGCAAATGTGCCCAATCCCTCAGCTCAGTAGAAAATGATTGTCTGGCCATCAGTTAATGCTGCTTAGGTCTGAGATGTGCCTGAATCTGTGTTTTTCCTTTAAGGTAAATAAAAAAAAAACTAAGCAAAACAAAAAAAACACTTTGTCTATTTATAGGTGACATTTGGTATAAAGGTATCAAAGTAACATATTCATCCAGTGCATGGTCTGAGGAATGGAATTTCTAAGGAAAACACATGTCAAACACATCTGTGTTTCTGATATCATTCACTGATAAGTTCAATGACACAAGAGTTTACCAGTTCAGTTCTAAAGTAGATTATGTGATGGCGTCATTCCATTTGGAAACCATTAGCCTTCCATCTGTTACACAGAGTTTATGTGAAAGAGGTCCCACCAAGAGTGACAAACTTTAACAGGGAATTGTAACCTAACAGATGTTCGCCAACTTTGTTTATAGATCAACCTGTTCATGCAAAGCCAGCTATGCTACAGTGAAATCCATTGCACCATGTCTCTTCTTCATTAGTTCGCTTACTGTAACAACACAAGGTTTGCCTGATCAGACCAGTTAGGGGGTCAGTGACTCTCTGCAGGTTAATATTAGGCAGTGGTTATTCAGGGGGTCTTTAGTTTCACACTGTTTTTTCTCAAAAGTGCCTGAAGGGAAACTGAGAATGAGCAGAGCTGTTTGGGGATCTAGTGACGCTTTAGGAAAACAGGGTGTAAAAATGGATGGGAACACTAAGTTGCAGAGACAGATGTGTTGATAAGACCTCTGAAGGAAAGGCAACGGAGGAAACAGCAGATGAGGCAAGTGGAGTAAGAAAAAAAATACTAGAAATACCAGATATTAAAAATATTCTTTCTTTTGCCATCTGCTCAGTTGTAGCTGCAGCTGAGTCATATTCTTTTTCAGACGATCCCTTCATCCTTCCCTCTAAATTAGCAGCTGTCAGGCCCCCTTGCACTGCAGCTCTGATTGATGAACTCATCTGGGAGTTAACATGACACATTTTGTGTCAACTTTCCAGACTGCTGCACTCACACTCTTTATTGTCCTTTTTACCCAGTACCTTGAAACAGTTATTACCTTTCTGCCAAACACTGCTCATTGTTACCTGATCTGCCAAAGCCTCGACCTTCTGCCACACAGCATGTGGTGAGCAGACAAAGCTACTTAATTCTTTTGGCCAACAAGTTATAAATATTGCCAATTGTAGAAAAAAAAATCCTTTGGGTGGCTCGGTAAAGGAGGGGTCTGGGACTGTGAGTCCCATTGTATCTCGACACACCCACATCCTTATGGTGTTGATGAAACTGCAGAGCTCTGATTGATGACTGCACCTTCACTTTAGTGGTCTGGGGTTCATTTACAGTATGTGGGTGTCCTCTCAGCGGAACCTCCAAAGACGCAGGGGTGTGAGTGTTTTCTTTTTTGTGAAATTTTCCCACCCAGACATTTTTTTTTAATTCTGTATATTTTCCCCCAGCAATGGATCGTGTAGCCTCCCTTTGTTTTAATCACCACTTTACCTCTCATTAAGAAGAGTCAGAAATCAGCGGTTGGGTGGCAGAGGATTTAGGGGGAAAATAAAGCCTTTCTTTATGGCATTTTGCTGACATGCCAAGTGAATTGTGAAATCCAGGATTGTTTTAGTGTGGCTTTTCGGAACAATAAAAGTTACTGTGGTTTGTGTGTGGGTTTGTTTTCCTTTACAGGAGAAGCAAAGATGGATGGATGGGTGGATGGATGGATGGATGGATGGATGGGCTTTGCTTGTCATGATAGGTAATGTATGACCTATGTGACTGTAATATAACAAACTCACCAATACATATACACCACTGGCTCATCGTCTACAGAAAGTGGCACCATAATTCATATGCATTTCATTTGATCTACTTCAACAAAAAATAATTGTGTTTTGCAAGCTCAAGCTATTGTGATTTTTATTTCCATTTGTATGTTTGATGTATTGGGTTCTGCAATTGTTTAATGTTTACTGCTGTATTAAATATTCTGTCATGCATTCCTAATAAGCAGCAGGAGGGGCTGGTTTATTCCCCAGCTAATTAAAAAGCCACAAATATTGGTGACTTACAGTTTGATACTCCACATGTGGAGTTGGCCACGTGTAATTTATAGGCAACAGAACTGTGCAAATTTTACAAGAATATTAGAAAAAGAAAAGTCATTACAGAAATCTCTGAGAACAACGAAGCAGATGTTTAAAACCGTTACTGAAAAACATGGGAAAGAAAATAAATTAGTGATCAATCACTTTAAAGAGCACGCTTGTTATGGCAGCTGTGAAAGCTGCAAGATTTATATTGACTTTTATTCTGAAAAACATATTTGTTATGTTTGATTCCACTTGGAGAAAACTGTCAGGAACTGGTCAAAGTAAAAGCCAATCATTAATTAACATTGTGAATATGTGTATAGACATATTTGTTCTCTGGTGACAGAAGTTAATCAGAAAAAACTTAATTATCATTAAAACTTAGTTCAAGATTGTTCTACAGAAATCATAAAAGTCCTCTCTGTGAATCTCCACCTTGTCATGCTGAAGGAGGCAAGCTAATCCTGGGTGGGGGTTCAGACTAAGAGCAATTCAGAATTCGCTGATGATGACGATGATGAGCAAGGGACCGAGTTACTTTGCGTGGGACAGAGTTACCAGGGCCTCAACCTGGTGCCAGTCATTGGGTAGGTGCTTCAGGGCGAACACCTGGTAGCTGGGCCCAGTCAAAAAGAGCTATAATGACCCTTCCTCACATGAGCCCACCACCTGCAGAAAGAGGTACGGTGCATTGTAGACTGGGTGGAGGTCAGCATTGGACCATGCAGCCAGATCTCCAGCTGTCAAAACTGGCTACAGGTACATGAAATGTCACCACTCTGGTGGGGGAGGAGCTTGAGCTAGTCTGTGAGGGCGAGAGATACCGGTTAGATATGGCCAGACTGATTTAACTCTTGGCTCATGCTCTTGAACCAGTCTGCTATAGAGGTGCTGGGTGTTATTCCACTGTGGAGTTGCCCTGTTGAGAAGGGTGGGTACACCCATATCCTCACAGCTCAGTGCCTGTATGCTAGGGGGTTCCCAGGTGGATTGGTCATTTTCCTGCACCTTCAGGTCGTGTGCTGGAGATTCCATTGTCTGCTGGTGGACTTCAACACTCATGTGGACAATGACAGTGAGACCTGCAGGGTTGCAACCGGGAGGAAAGACCTCCCAGTCTGAACCTGCCTGGTTTTCTCTTATTTCTGTGATAATCACACATGTCTACAACAAATAAACACCATGTTTCAGCTTAAAGGTGTTCATAAGTGCACTTGGCATGTAGGTTGATGATGGATTTTGCAATCGTCATCATACGTCTTGATCATTTAGGTGAAGAGAGGAGCTGAACTGTCAACTGATCACCACAGATGGCAGGGAAGAACACTGGACAGGTTTAACTTACCCAAATGTATAGACTGCACTTGGAGTGTCGGGCTTGCCCAAGTAGAGAAGTTCAAGGCTCTCAGGGTCTTGAGGGGAGTGCAGACTTAATATTCTGGGTGAGGGGAGAGCGGAGTGGGGAATGTGGCGTTGACAGTGATGTAGATGCTGCAGTGGTCTGTCATTCTGAAGAGAGAGCTGAGCATGAAAGCGAAGATTTACCAGTCGATTTCCATTCCTATCCTCAATTGCCACAAGCTGAGGGTAGTCACCGAAGAATAAGATTGTGGATACACCCAAAAATGAGCTTCCTCTACTGGGTGTCTCAGAGATAGGGTGAGGAGCTCAGTAATTCAGGAAAGGCTCAGAGTAGAGTTCCCACTCCTTTACATTGAAAGAAGCTAGTTGAAATAGCCTGGGCAATTAACCCAGATGCATCCTGGTATTCCAGGGGAGGTGTGTCAGTTATGTCTTCCTGGAAGGAGGCCCTGGGGTAGTCCCAGGACATGCTGGTGAGATTGCATCTCTTGGCTGGCTTGGGACTGGCTCACTGTCACCCTGGAAGAGCTGGAGGTGGTGACTGGGGAGAGAAAAGTCTAGGCATCTCTCAGAATACTACCCCTGGAACCTCGACCTGGCAGAAAATAGATGAATGGAAATCACAAAAGCAGCAATTTACACAAAGCAAATTTCAGTGTTGTTATTGTCAAACACATGCTATGAATATCCAGTATATCTGTAAAGCCTTATGACACTGTGAATCATCTAAATTATTCTCTGCATTACACCTTTGGTTTTTTTTTTTCAACAAGATCTTCTCATAGTTGGCAAACAAGAAGCAGGTGCTGTTGGGTTCTTTATTATTTCATTTGTATGGTAATGATCTCCCTTTTGCTGCAGCTGGTATTTCCTGTTATGTTCAGAATGCTAATGATACTGTCATTTTCCTTCCTTATGTTGGTATTTGTTAACTGATTAAAAAACCCTTTTGATCCTTCTTTTTTATAAGTGAGCGCATCTTTTCGACCTGGCAGTAATCATAATGTTTGTTTCATCATTAATGTCAAACATACTTCAACCGCCAGTATTTTCACACACATTACACGCCAATACTGTGACTATTCATGATATGTTCCCCCTCCAAGCAACTAAATAATGAAACATATCAGTGCTGTATGTATTGATATGAATATATTTGAATGGTTCTTTTACATTTTTTACTTCTTTATTTTCCTTTTTATAATTATTATCTCTTTATGCAATGCCACCAGCACTGTAAATGTCTTTATTATTTGATGTAGATGCATGAGGTTTTAGTTGTTCGGCCACTCTTTCCTGTCACACTGATCTTGACTGTTTTTGTGTTCTCTATTAATCAGTAGGTCCGTGTGGTGGCATGTCAGTATTTAACTATTCTCTCCATTCTTCTCTGTGTCAGTTACTGTATATGTACCTGCTGGGTCCCGCTTTGTCAACAAGTGAAGTATAAAATTGGATTTCTGTTAGCACCTCAAAGGCCACTGAGCGCCCTGCTGTTTTCATACCTGTATGGGTTTATCCCCCCCGCCCCCAGGCCAAAGACTTGCTGTTTGGATGAATTGGAAACTCTAAGCGTTTGATTGTCAAAATGTTTGTGTGTAAGCTCTGTACATCAGTGTAATCAATGCACGCTGGGATAAGCGCTATAGCCCCCACAACTCTGAACAAGAGGGACTGAAATAATAAAATGCTCTGTGGTGCTGGTTTTATGTCAAGTGTTAGCAATTTGAGCTCTAAGCACAAATTACATATAAAGCTGATGGGAACGTCATTGTTTGTGTGAGTTTTGCTCTTATCCCAGGGCGTTAACACTGCCGGTCAACATCCTCATTAGGAAGCCGGAAGGATGGCAGGTGGCCTGAGTCATTTGTTTTCAGACAAGAGACAACATTTTATATCCCCTTTGGGACTTCCGTGGGTTTTTTTTTTTTTTTGCTTTGTTTTGCTTGGATTTCACTTGCTGATCAGTTCCATTTTTACTTGCTTTTAATATTCACTTTTTGTCACTGCTCGGTTAGACAAAGGCACCAAAATTTTCTTGGTCAGCTTTAGGAAAAGATTCATCCCAACACTGAGGCCAAATGGGCACCTTGTGCATATCTCCTAGACATCAGTAGTTTGGGCAAAGTGGAAATATTTGACACCCTTGGGATGAAAATGTGCTTAGTATTTAGTGTTAAATCACAGTACTGAGCTAATTTACCAGATGGCAGAACAAGATGAAAAGTAAAGAGACCACCAGCTTGGTTGCAAATAACCTTGATGAGGACACAAATGTGTGCACCAAATGGCCGGATAATCCATCTAATA
The DNA here is from genome assembly GCA_024447675.2 of Pterophyllum scalare. Lineage (NCBI taxonomy): Eukaryota > Metazoa > Chordata > Actinopteri > Cichliformes > Cichlidae > Pterophyllum > Pterophyllum scalare. Next base: position 105,794 of record JAMQGT020009999.1, read on the forward strand.
GCTTTTTAGACATTTTATTCAGAATCACAAATATCAGCCTCTCGGTGGTGTTAGAGGAAACATAACAGGATTACCAAAATATATATATATATATAAAATAAATAAATAACATGAGGTGAGACATTTCATCTGCCATAACCATCAGACATTGCCATCTCTAAAACCATGTTGCTCAAATGGCTATAAAGTAGATAAAAGAGAAAAAAATATATAGTATTATATATTTCATGAGAAACAATGTAATAATATTTTAATATATTTTACAATCAAACTAAACAAAGTGTTGCCTTGATGCATGAATGTGAGTTGAATATGGAGGAATGAGGGGGGAAAAAAGTGTCATTAAATGAGAACCAGAAAAAGCCCAAAGTTCTTGTTGATGAGTCAGCTTCCTCTCTGTGGCTCCCTCACTGCAAAACAGAAGGAGGCCAAAGGAAGGACTTGATGAGGTTTACGAGAATCATGTGAGCCAAGAAGTGATCAGAAAACATCAGACTCCCCTGTTACCATCTGCAATTATACGAGAATGAGGTGTGTCTTTTGGTCCTAACCCATAGAGCTCTTTTGAATAACCAGCAATGCTGCGCTCTTATAGAAAGGAAGCCTTAGAAAAGCAGGGATTGTTTGTTTATTTCAACCTTTGCATATTTTATTCAGAGAAAAGCAGAGGGGAATGCAAATTCTTTTCACCATGAGGCAGCAGTGGTTTATTGTGATAGCCTCAGCACTAACACATGCAGAAGATAATACTTGATCATAAATTTGATTTCCGAGTCCAGCCGCTGCACCGAGTTGTGCCGTGGAGCAGATTGAGCTATCTGATCACTGTCACCTGAGCATACTGCTCTATGCAGAAGCAGCAAGACGCGCTGCGAGTACCCAGCATCTCCAGCCATCTCCAGAGCCACAGCAGCCCAGCTCCATCTTTTCTATCTCCATAACATGCTTTTCTTTCTCTCTCGCATCACACATTTCTGTATATTTACAACTCTTTAGTCATCACAAATACATCTGCTGACTAGCACACACCGTTTCTTCGCACACCTCCTGAGAAAACACTCGGGGGATTCCAGACGTTCACTTTTTCACGTAAGCACTACATACTCAGTATTCAAGTGGGATAGAGCTGAAAGCATCTGAGCACTGTAGCTGTATAGCCAGAGCAGGAAACAACAACAACTCTGTGTGCATTGTTGCTGACAGGCAGTCCATTACGAGGTGAGAATGACAGAATAATGAGAAAAACCTGATTGTTGGATTTGCTTAACTTCAATGTCATATCCCGAAGTTGAGGTCGCTGAGGGGAGTTTTGAAAAGCAAAAAAGGTGGCTTGCAGCATTTCACTTCATGTAATGGATATCAACAGTGTTCTGTGCAGCTGAGTTCAGTGTAATGATCTAAGATCGCTTTACCTTGCCCCTTTGTGCTAGATATCACTGCGAATGGCAAAAAGGATGCTGTAATGCCTCTGATCAGCCTCGGTACCCCCTGAGGTAGTCTACTCATCAGTGTGGTCGACTGAACTGTTTGTTTGTTGAAGAGAAACTTCATTTGTACTGCTAAATGCTTAAATATATGTTTGTATATATGTGAACTGTTTATCCTTTTGTCGTGCACAGAGTCCAGGATGAAAAGCCAAGATGATTAGAGTGGAAAAAATCACTTCTTGTCTTGTAATCAGAGTGAGGAGAAGGTGTGTCACAAAAATTAACACAGTCTGTGTGTTCTGTCTGCTGGCTATTAAAATTTAGTCCACAGAATCTGAAACCAGGTGTCCCATCTAAGCACAGCATCAGAGAATAGTGGGAAAATAAATTGTTCCTGAACTTTACCTTCTGCACTTAGTGTTACATAAATGTTTACAAATATTGTGGTTTTACAGCAGATTCCATTTTTTTTTTCTTTTTTGTTTGAGAGGGGGGCCGTGGGTGTCAAAGACAAGCATGTGGTATAATAATGTTCTTGTTTAGGTAGATACATTTTTAACAAAAAGAGTTTTAGTGTAGTTTTATCTGCTGTCAAGTTTATTTGCTTCGCACGAAACACAGTGTTGTAAATATTGATAGATTACAAAATCCCCCAAATTAATTAATTGAAATGGTGACTCAAGTGTAGAACTGTGAAATTCAGAAGGAGAAACAAAAATGAAAGAATCAAAATAAGTCAAATGGAAAAAATTTTAAAAAGCTTTTAAAAACTTTTTTCAGGTTTAAGTCTGCAAACCTTTTCAGCACTTTTTTTCAGAGGCCCTGAGACGTCGGACTCAGTGCAACTTAAGAAAACACCAGCAAAACGAAGAATGCTGCAAAAGTACACAAAACACAACGGAAGTGGAAGTCTACATTTTCTGTGACATGATATTTCAGTTGTCAGTTGTTTTGCTACTTTCACTGGTGTCACTGAACTGTTTCCCCCACAAGGGAGTAACCAAGTTAATGTCCGTTGCCTTTGCTGCTGCCTGTTGAATTGCGGTCGTTCGCCGAGGCCAATTCTTTTTTGATTCAGTTATTTCTGTTTGTGTTGCGAGAATGACCCAATTTCTGTCACTTTCTGCCCTCTTAACTTGTGTGTAACAAAGTATTCTTCCCACAAGACGAATTGTACCAGGCGCTGAAGGTGCATACATTACAATATTGGTCATACGCACACACTTTCATTTTTCTCTCTCTCTCTCTCAACTTGGAGAAGAAAAATAAAATCTAACTCGGCCCCAAAATTATTCATCTCTATCTTGATGTGAAGCGACAGTCAAGTTATGGATGTGGGCAAACTGAATCCCACTGAGTCTCACTCTAACGTTCCATTAGTCAACTTTGTTGTCCACACTACTTTGTGGCAGAGCAGGAAATAAGCAAACCACATCTGTGCATGAAAATCCAGTGAGCTCTGCATCAGAATTGAGCAGAGGCATTTTTTTGGGGGGGGGGTTCCTTGGTCACCCTATAAATAAAGTTAACTCTGCCAGCAGCATCACAGATAATCAGTTAGGAAGTTAAAAGAGCAGAACTTTTTTTTTTTATTGTAGAGGTGTAAATAGAAGGGGTCCATAAACATATGGACTTGATTTATAGTTATACAGGCCATGGAATACAGATTAGTCTTATTTCTAGGCAAATATTAGAAGCTCCTCTTTTTCTTTTTCCATCCTTTTCTTTCCAGATGAGACACATTGGAAATCCCAAAGCAACAAGTGCAATGTGATAAATTAAAAGACGTCAGCCCGGTGAGGGTCTGAAGTGGGGAGTGTTTAACTTTGGTATCCACCAGAGTGAGGTGTTGCAGGATGGGGCTCCTACAGCTGGTCGTCATCAAGTCTATTTATCCCCCCCCTTTTTTTCCACCTCCAAGTCAGTCTTTTTCAATATTTTCTCCTTTAATTCTTCTGTCTTTCTGCTTAAGTGAATTGGAACAGGGCGGTCTTCTACTTGCTATGTAGGATGCAGTCAAATGGGAGATGATTGGGATGACTGAGTTGTTTATTTATTAACTGTTGCTTGGATGGATGGTTTCCTCATGTGTCCTACACATGATGCAGAGCTGGTATTCAGACCTGCAGCCGGCTCTCCCACATAGACTTCTCACCGTACAGAGACATGTATGAAAACACTGATAAAGAGGAAACACAACCAGTAACATAGCATAAAAATCTGGAAATGGATGCATGTTTCCTTTTTTCTGCAGCTGTGCGTGCATGCTGTTTGTTTATTCTTGTGTCTTGCATGTTTATCTGTCAGGTGACTCGGTGTAAGAGTTGGGAGTTCAACCTCTGGGATCCTGTTGGAAGACCTTCACAGATTTACTCCTTCCTCCACTTTGTGAGGAAAAAAAAAAACACTGCTCTCTAAAAATATCCTCCTTCACAATGTCGGCTCACATTGTTTGCAGATGTAGATTAACTGGCTGAAGCAGCAGTCCAAAACGTTTCCAAGCAGATGTGTTTCGGTGTTGGTTGAATTTTGATTTCAGTCCATCCTGCTCTGCTGTGGTGAGGAACGGAGTCTGAGGTGTGACTTGTAGCACTCAGTGTTTAAAAAAAGGAAAGTAACATTTCACATGAATCCTGGGGGTTTTTTCTCTGTCAGGGGAAGCAGCAATTGTTGCCACTAGTCTTGAGCCATTTTCAAATGTAAAAGGAAGGACAAGAACTGAAAGTGAACCTTCATTTAGAATATTAGAATTGGAATAAAACTGAATGTGAAGGAATAATATGGTAAGAATCTCTGTCATTATCCAACCATCTTCTTAACCGCTTATCGAGGTCAGGGTCTGCGCTGGTGTGCGTTTGCTTCATCTGAGTTTAGGCTGCTTTCTCCTCACTTGGCTGCTGCCAGGCGCACCTGTGCTTCAACAAGCCTAATCAGAGCTCCAGTATCTGAGGACTTATGGGAACTGCCAGTCTTTGCCAGAGAGTCAGCAACAACTCAGTAGTAACTAGGCTTATCTTGTGGAAACTTTAATAAAATTACTTTGTGCTTTGTCCATCTCTGCTTACCTGTTTCCAGTTCCTTTCTGCGCCCTCTGGTCTCTCTCTCTCTCGTCTTTGCCAGCACTCTCCTGCTTGCCCTTGTGGAAGCCATTTTTCACCCCAAACACAAACCTGCACCTTCTTTCCCTCCTTGGACGGATTCACTCACCCTTGCAAGTAAGCCTCAAACTGCCAATGCTCACTCCCACGCCCTCGTAAATACTGGCTTGGACTGACTTACCTGGATCTTGGATATTAACCTACCTCTCCTTTTCTGTAGTGACCCTTCCTGTGAACCCAGATCCCCTGTTCCAGCATTCCTAGTGGAAGCAGATCCCCGTCCCTGGTGTTTAGTTCCCGTTGTCAAGTTAGATACAGTCCTCTGGTGTTTCGGCTTAGTTGTTTTGTTTCCGTGATTGTAAATAAAGAATTAGTCTAAATCTGAGAAACATGCCTCCTCTTTTAGGTTTGGGCCTAGATGGCTTATGACAGGAGTCACCAGTCCATTGCGTGCTCTGTCAATATTTGTAGACAAAATAGACACAGAATTGCATTAAACTCCTTAAGTGACACTTTATCCATAACATAACCATGTCTGCCATACTATTTAGACCACAGTCGTCTGCCCAAAGTCTGAGAGGCGAATCTCGCCACTCAGCAGCCATCTAAATAAGGCCTTCAGGCAGTTATTTAAGGTTTACAATACCAATCTATCTAAATTAATGGGAGAGAGAGACATAACTTACTTCCCTGTTTAGGGGAAACCAGAGCACAATACAAACGTGACTCCCATGTTCCTCAATCCAAAGGAAGGACCAGCACCACAGTGAAAACTGCAGTCCAGGACAGGTCAGTTTATTTCTCTTTTTCAGGCAGAACAACGTCAGACTGGGCATGACCAAAGCAACAAACAAAAATACCATTAACTTACCTGCCTTAGGTAGAAAACAAAAGAAAACACTTACCTGCCTCCCAAACATAAAGAAGAGAAAAGGTTGTTAAAAAGAAAAAGGGGTTTCCACCACTGCAGCTACAGGGACTGCTTTTTTAAATATGTACAAACTTGCTCTTCGGGATTCAAACACACTTGCTCGCACAGTAGTACTCTCTCTAGAACACATCCAGCACATTCTGGTTGGAAGTCGGGAAATAGATGGAGCCGAGCTGGTCTTGTTCTCCAAGCAATGGCCAACTGGCACCTAGAGCTTAACTCACAATACAAAATTAAGACCTGGGTTATAAAACTCTTGTTTTAGTGGTCATCTGGACACACACTCAAAGTCTCGCAACACTATGGCTTTATTCAACACCTAATTCTGGCTACTGACATGATCAGGGTGTCTGGCTCGTCCCACCAGAGCACTGAACAACTGTCACGTTATTTCACATCACGCTTGCCAGCCACTCCTCTCCTCAGAGGTGGCTGAGAAGAGGGAGGTCTGAGCTTCTCTGCTTAAGCTGCCCCCCGCAACCCAGCTCGGCGGAATAAAATGGATGGATGGAATAGATGGCTTGCCTGCCACAACACAAATGAAAGCATTGCGGATCTCAACTTTTGTGCTTGTGTCAGTTCGAAAACATGACTCGTTCATAATTTGGGGGAAGGATTCAATTCAATTCAATTCAATTCAATTCAATTCAATTTTATTTATATAGCGCCAAATCACAACAAACAGTCACCTCAAGGCCCTTTGTATTGTGGGTAAAGACCCTACAATAACACAGAGAAAACCCAACAGCCAAAACGACCCCCTATGAGCAAGCACTTGGTGACGGTGGGAAGGAAAAACTCCCTTTTAACAGGAAGAAACCTCCAGCAGAACCAGGCTCAGGGAGGGGCAGTCATCTGCTGCGACCGGCTGGGGCTGAGGGGAGAGAGACAGGACAAAAGACATGCTACTTGTTGTGCATTAAGGAAGCCTCATGTAGCTTTGCATTCACTGAGCTTTATGTCTTTATTAAGATGTTTGACCGCCTGCATATTTATTGAAATGCTCATAAAGCAATGAGCCGTCGATCTAAATTTAAAACAAAAAGCTGAGGCATTCTTCTACTTACAGCTGCTTGTTTCTTTTTTTGATTTTGGTCACAGAGACGCGTTTGAGTCGTATCGCTTTAAGCACATTTGAACGTTTGCTTCAAGTTGGCGTATCTCTTTCATTTAATCTCTTTATGGGCTTTTTTTGTCATTTCAGCTGAGTTGGAGCCTTGATTAATTTTGAGAGAAGGAAAAACATCTGTTGATTGGTGTCTCCATGTAAATGTTCCCTGCTGATCAAATTAAAATTTATCTGTCAACCCCATCTTGCTCTGCTTTGCTGTGTTCGGTATAAAACCAGTAACGGAGGGCGGCGGTGGGGGTGTGGGGCTGTAACAACATCTCACCACTTTTGTGTTGTATTCTTGTAGTTCAGTTTGTTTGTTTTGTTTTGTTTTGTGAAGCCGAACAGCCTTCAGTACTGTACTTGATGATTTTCTTTGTATTATGCCATGTCTCTGTCAATGAAGGACTTATTGCTGAGCATTAATCTGTGACATGTAGCAGGAAAAATAATTCCAGCTGGAACCTGAAATGTTTAAGTGATGATAAGACTGTAGAGAACCGCACTCTGGGTCCAGTGGGCTTTCACATGTGGTCTTGTTTTTAACTATGGTTTGGCTGAGTGTCCAATCCTCCATTCTTTCTGGTTTAAGCATTTTATTTTCATTTTTTTGAGGTCATTTTCACAGCGCCACTGGGTGTTTTTTGGAAAGGAGGGGGGGGAAAAACAACAGAAACTGGCTTTCAGCCAAACTTTAAGTCTGTGATATTTGAAATGTGGATGGCTCCTTGAGATTCTGACACCTATATATTCAATTTTGGAAATATTTTGATAATATATTTCTTCAAACAACTACAATCTTGCTGAGGTTTCTCACCATCTTTGTGTGCCTATCCTAACTTCAACTGTTGATTAAAAAAAATGTTCAAAATCTTTCAAATTAATTCCCTTTTTGCAGAAATTAAAAGATCGACATCATTGTCATATTTGCAGTGTGGAACTGTAAGCTGCAACTCATCATGATCATGAATTTCTTGGTAATTTTGGGGCTTTTAATGATTTCTTTGAACCTTTATTTTCCAGGGTGTAATGACTTTATAGAATACATTTCAAATTACTTAAAAAAAATTGAGGGCTCAAGTTTGAATTGGGAAGGTCATTCCAGAAGCTTGATGTTGGCCTGCTTCGTCCATTCCAAAGCCAGCAGATCATTGTCCTGTTTAGCGGTTGATTTGAGGTGAAGTTGAAAAATCTGGAGGTTGTCTTTCTTTTTCGTTAATGCATCCACTTTGTTCAGCGCACCAGTACCACTGCCAGCAAAACAACCCCAGAGCAAGACAGCTGACGCAGTGTTCTTAGATTTGAAAACTTCCCCTTTACTCCTCCAAACATACCTTTTGTCTTTGTGGGCAAATAGTTCAATCTTTGTCTCATCTGACCATAAAACTTTTCTCTAGAAGGTATTCGGTGGGCGTTTCAAGGTGTCAGTTTTGGAACAGGAGCTTCTTTCTTGGTCAGCACACTCCCAGTTCATGGCGACGTAAAACTGGCTTCAATGTGGACAGTGACTCCGGTGTTCAAGCAGTTTCCAGTTCATGGCAACCTTGAGTCTTGGTGATCCCTGGGTTGTTCCTGAATGTTCTAACCAATTTCCCCTCATCTGAGGGTCACAATTTAGGTTTTCTTCCAGACTTTGGCAATGTGGTGACACATCTGAATAACATGTACTTGCATACAGTTGTTTGAACTGATGATCTTGGAATTTGCAGTTGTTTTGAAATGGCTCCAAGAGACGTCACAACTTGTGCAAATCTACAGTTCTCCTTATTAGATCTTCACTGACATCCTCGGACTGAATATTGGTCCTGAGTACCTTTTTTATACTGGCAAAGAGAAACCAATTGTACCAGTGGTCATCAATCATGATCAACAAACGAGAAGTTGATGGGCCCTTGTTAACATTGTAGAACCTCCAGCACCACTTATTAAAATATTTATGCGTGTATGTATATTTTTGAGCCTGTGTATATAATTTTGAGGCTGTGTGGATTGGAGATTCAAACATATGCGACCAGTTCTTTTCATTAACAATGTGTGCTGTGCAATAATACAAAGAAATTATTAAAAGCCCCAAATTACCATGAGATTCATGCCCATGCTGAGTGTATGTAAACTTTTGACCACAGCTGTAGCTGGCCTGGTTGTGTCCCCAGCTAACAAATTGGTCTACAAGTGCCTCTAAATTACACCAGTTACAATATGATGGGCTGAAAATATACCAACATTTTATGTAGTGCTTTTTTGGTCTTACTTAGCTCTACATGCTCTTTGGGCTACAAGCCACACTTTGAAATATGCATTTAATTTAGCCAATTTAGAATCACCAATTAATCTAGCATGCCAGTTTGGACAGTGGGAGGATGGAAAACCACACTGACATAAGGAGAACATTTAAATTCCACACAGAAAGACTCCAGTCAACATGAAGGTTCCAACCTAAAACCTTACTGCCATCAGGAATCAGTGGTATCCACTGCACTACTGTTCCACCTATATGCAAATGTTTGGACACTCCATTACTCCTGGGATTCACTCATTTTGATGTGAAGCCAAGTAAATACAAGCCATGTAGCAAAAGTGCATTAAATGGAAAAGGGAAAGAGGAAATAATGGCTTTCAGGAAATAAAAGAAAATGATGCAGAGGTCATACAGTCAGCCAAGAAGCTTAAACTGAAAGATTATTTTAGAGGGTGGATTCAAGCTGACTGAAAACCTGCACGCCACAGCTTTTGGAGTCCGCTGATTTGAACATCACTGGAAATTGAAATGTATAACTAAGACAGCCTAAAATCATCTCAGAGACTGAAAAGTGACCTGCAATTCCAAAACTAGGAAGACACAGATTTCTACCAGGCTATAAAAGCATTTGCCTTTGCCAAAACAGGCTTATTAAGCCTCAATTGCCTAATTATTCTCATGTTTTTAAGTTCATATTTTTTTAAAAATGTAACAATGTAATTAAATTTGGCAGGTGCACATTTTGCACAGAATATTAAACACAGAATATCTTTATCTTAGGGATACATTTGTTACCTTTGGATGGAGCTTGGCTAGTTGTTTTCTTTGGGCTACACTAAACTAATCAGCAGCTGGCTTAAGTTTCATATTTGCTAAACAGTCTTCTTATTATCCCTGTTCAACAAGCAGGTTTGGCAACAAGTCAAGCTCTTCCTTAAACTAACAATGTAAACACTAAATTTAACTGCGCGTGTGAACGTAACCAGTCTCAGTGTCGCTACAATGACAAACTAGACAAATAATGCAATGACATCTGTTTATTTTAATATGGATGTTCATTACACTTGCACACATTTTTGTTTTTATACATTTTATAGTGTATTTTTGTATCTTGTATCAACTCTAAGAAATTCACATTTACACAATGCATTTTACATTAGTAGGTTACTGCAGATGACATTCAGCTTTTCTGGGACCGGGTCCTGATCTGTCTGTATCAAGTAATAATATCATAGAGAATCACAGTGAACCTCCCCATAGACTTCATGTTACTGTAGATTACATGTCTTGCTGCCTCTGAGATGGAGGTATGTGATAAAACCTAGTGTACATGCAAAAACTCTGTACTGTAGAGCTGATTTCTATTGGCAAATAGCATATGTGAGTTTTAGAGTAGAAGTCCTGGGTGGCATATTTATGCAATGCTACATGACCCTGTTAGTTGCCAGTATTTATAGCATGTTAACATACAGTATGTGTTCACTGGCAACCTATTTGTACTGTAAGTCTCTTTATATTGGTGCCACGTTTATACAGTTTGCTTGCGTCTCCAAGGTTCATCTATAGTGCTGACTTCGATTTACTAAAGCTTTCATTAGCTCTGAAAATATTTTTTAAAATGCAAAAAAAAAAGAAAAAAAAGTGGAAAACGGCAAAATAAAAACTAGTCAAACATCTGAACGCAAAGACACTGGACACTGTACACAGGCACTTGAACTGTGGTACACTCTTTGAGTGCATTCATTTTATGTCTAATAAGTGCTACAAAATAACGTCAGTTAGAAAAAATACTGGTTCCAAAAGTGTAATATTAGTCATACAAACAAACAAACAAACAAACAGAAAAACAAAAACAATCTACAACAAAAACTTCGGGCTACTCAAACCTTATCCTTGAATTTGTCTTGCATATTTTTCTGTTTATATTCAGGTCGTACATTCTTACAGTGTGTCTCACTTTACAAGCTGTTGGAGAAACAGAATAAGTCGGTTCAGGGTATATGAGCTCACTGCTGGAGGGCTGATTGAGCCTCGGGGTCGGGGTGGTGGTAGTGGTGGTGGTGGTGGTGGTGGTGGGGGTCGAGGAGTACGTGTTTTTTTTTTTCCTTTTAAATCAACACCCTGGTCACTCATACTGTAGCAGAGTCTGCTTTAATGTCACTGCCAGAGCTGGGATCAGGATGACTCATACCGGCTCTTACAATAGAGGAGAGAATCATACACTGTGCGTGTGTGTGTGTGTGTGTGTGTGTGTGTGTGTGTGTGTGTGTGTGTGTGTGTGTGTGTGTGTGTGTGTGTGTGTGTGTTATCACATGTCCGCACCGCAGCAGCTGAGGAGGTGTGAGAAAAGGACAGCAGCGTTTTATTTGCTTCCATCCATTACGCTGCAGTGATTCATGAATCACAAGTGAAGAGAAAGTTTAATTGTCTTGAGCTGTTGGTGACTGTGTGATTGATGCATGCGGGGTATAATGACTCACTTTCTCTGTCTTCTCTCTGTGTGACATTTCCTATCTAGTGTTCATTAAATTCTACAAGCTCTGCTAACAAGAAAACACATCAGCTTGTCGATAGATAATGGTGTAACAAATCCCCATTCTAAAAAAAAAAAAAAAACAGGTGTCTTTTACATGTGAGGTTTTGCATGAAACTAAAGAGAAGTGCTGTGTTTCTTAGGGAACTTGCAGGTAGGTGGATTTCTGACCATGAGGCAGAGTCAGGCAAACTTTTTCCCCCTTTTTACTGTATTTATTCAGAGCTAAGCTAACCAGCTTCAGAGAGCATTATACTTAATTGTACAGATCTGAGAACTGTATCAATCTTCTCATCAACACATTAGTAAAAAAAAAAAGTACATGTGAGTATTTTCAGAAATACCCAGCTATTCCTTTAAATTATTCTGTTTCTAAATCCTGTAGGAATTTTGTATCTGTATCAACCCATGCTTTTCTGCGCTGCTTTATATCTGTACTTGTCTACCTTGCAGCTCCATTACACAACTGCAGATGTTTTACACAAATTTTCCACAGAGCTATTCATAATTTTATCAACACCAAGGGGGACCCTGAGAAGGTATGTGCCCCTGAAGGAATGAATGCTCAAGCAGTGCAGTTGAGCTCAGCTACAGTCTTTTTCAAGGTTTCTGTGTCCATTGCTTTTACAGTTAGTTTAGGCAGCAGGAAGGGGGCAGCATGAAAGTGGTCCTCCTTGATAGAAGGTGTCACCCAGTCTTAGATGTGAGCCTGGACTAAGTGCTTTTATATCACCAGGGCAATGTAGTAAATGTCAGCAGCCTCAGAGTGGGATAAAGGATTTGTAATGTCACATTGAGGCTTCAGCGAGGGCCGCTCTCTGTTGTCCACAGCATTAATCCCAATGAGAGTGGAGCAGATGGTAAATGAAGCTGAAACCCTGAGCTAATTACTACCTGCCTGTCAGGATGTCTCTCTAATGGGTCCTGTGTTGATGTGAGCATTAGCACCTCCACACTGTTTATCAGGCTGAGACAGAGCTGCATGAAAGACTGCAATAGTGAGTATGTGGAGATGGAGTTGCTTGTGAGGATTGTGAAATGAAAGTGTGCCTCTGAGGGTTGTCCCAATTTTCCACTCAGTAAGCGTAAATTGTTATAGATGGGATTCCTTGTTGCTGATTTTGTGTCCCAGATTCATTTGAGCACCAGTTTAATGAGCACTGATGACGTGGTTTGTTTGTTTTTTGCTCATTAGATGGTTTCCCCTTCCCATCAGACAAGCCAACTCATTGCAGTGAGTCAGCAGACCTCCACACTGCAGAGATGTTCCCCCCTCATGTTTCTTATCCAGGCTCCATGGAGGACTGTGGAGGACCACTGCTGAATCAGCCATGTAGCTCAAGCCACAAAATTAAAGTACCGCACCATAAACAGAAGATTAACATTTGCGCATGTTAAATTATAAGCATGAAATTACTGAAACACAATCCTTCCAGGTGCTGTGAAGGGGGGTTAGATTAGTGACAGAGTCTCAGAAAGAAGCATCTCACTGAGGTTAAAAAAAATAATAAAAAATTCACCTCTTTCTCCAAATATGAGTCACTTGCATCAGTCGCTGTACCTAATCGCAAAACGACGACGCAGACATTTTATAAAACAACATGACATGAAACGCATCTATGGTTAAATGATACAAGAGAAAGAAATTTCAGAAGAAGTTGGGAGTGACTCACAACTCCCCTGTTGCTTTTTGTATCGCTGATGACAGCGGGGGTCTAATAGAGTGAATCTTGTGGAGAGAGGCAGAGGATTATCCAAGAGTGGGACACCGCAGAGGAAGATGTGAGCGGAACAAGCTCCCTTTGTCTCTTTGATGCACAGGGGGGAAAAAGAGGCAACAATGAAGTGTCTTTCTGTCTATTTACCTATCAGGCATAGATGTTTCATTGCAAATGATCATTACATTTAAAGGAAAATGAAAAGCTCAGAGAGGAATAGAAGGTTCTAAACTGGCAGCTAGTGAGAATTAAGTCATAAGTCATACTGGAATAGTCAGGTAATACAAGATGCACTGGCATATATCTACCTATCTGTGAAACACAGGTGCAGATTTTGGTTGATATTGCCAAAGAGATCATGTCCAGGCACACTGAATGACAGACTCTATATGCAGGGATGAAGAGTCAAAGTGTGGCCCAAAGGTGCTGGGAGGTCCGTATCAGTCAAGTTGTCACTCTGTGGCAGCTTCAGATATAAATCAGAGTCTGTGTTTACATTCTGTGGCTGCCTGCTTTCCTTTTGGTCCACTGTTTAAGTCCCCACTGTCTTCTTCTTGTCTTAGGCCTCCACCTTCTCAGACTTTAGGGGGAGGCGAGTCAGGCTGGGGACCCCCATCCACCCTAACCACTGCAGAGAAAAAGAAAAAAAATGCACGTCAGCCCGTGAAAGGAAGACACTGGTGGTTTTTGGTTTGAAGAGCTCTTTTTTTTTTTTATCTTGAAATTTGATTCATACCAACACTGCTTCTTGTGTCTCCGACTGAAAAGCTCCTTCTTCTATCTTCTTCTCTTTGTATCTTAAAAAGTTTCTCAATCATGAACAAATGTTTTCAAATAAATTTCCCCAAAATTATAACGATCCATTCACCAAAATAGAAACCACTAACTGTAAATCATGTAAAATGTCTAAAACTCTGGATAATCACACTCTACCCTGTAGAGGGCCCTATGGTGTCACCCACTAATTCAAAGTTAAACTGGATCATTAGCTGGATGAGGATGAGAAACAAATGCTCGCTTTTCCCACAAACCTCTAAACCTGGTGTCAATTGAAGGAAGCCATGGAAACACCACTGGACTGAAGAGGCATTTCTGAGAGGACCCTAAAGTCTGGTGGGTCACTTTTGTGTCTGTTAATGCGTTCTTGTGGAAGTGAAGTGTAATACAACAGTTTATCTTAAACCTTTAGAAGAGGGGACTACCTATAGTGTCACTCCCTCCCTCTTTCTCCAGTCTGCTCTCCCTACAGAATATTTTTTTTCCCCAAACATCTTACTGCACTAAGAGCACCAAGATTGCTACACCCAACGTCTCTGCTTCCTTTTCCCATCCACTCTGATTATGTCCAGTGACAGTCCATAGCACTCCTCTCTTCCTTCCTACTTAAACAGACACTCTACAGGCATCCTCAGTGACACAGAGCAGAGAGACTCTGACGCTGACCAGTGCCCAGCCGTCTGTATCACACACAAGTTCAGGTGCACACACGAACACACAAAGTGGCTTGCACCTGTACTTCTGCTTCAGTTCGACTGTTTCTGAACTGGCAATGCACCTCATTTCAGAGGCAGGATTGATAGCAATAGCCACATGGCTACCCGATGTTTTATAGAGTCCGATCTCATTCCGAGAATCGATACAAGCTGCCTTTCACTGAAGCAGTTCAATCAGGTCTACTCTGAACTCACCATCAGAGCAAAGCCTTGTTACTGACCTTTTTTTCCTTTTTCCAATCAGAACATTCAGGGAATCCCGACTGAATTCAAAGGCACCGTAAAGCTTTGAAATTAGCCGACTGAGATTGTCTGTTACAGCTTCATGATTGTCACAAGAATCCAAGGAAAAGTTAAAGAGGCAATGCTTTACTAATTTCAAATATGCACTTGTTTCTCATTTTGATGCTTCACTTAGCACTTCTGATATTCATTTCAGAGCTTATTTTTATTACTTTTTCGCTTTCACTTATAGCCATTTTGCATCTTTTTAGGGCATTTTGACAGGTAACATATTTTTGTATTTACTCGAACTGTATCCTAAATGAATAGAGTATTTTCTTCCTAAATTAGAAACTTCTTGGCTAAATTTGTCCATTTCCTCTTCTGTATTTCTCTTTGCCATCGGCCAAATTGCCCCACAATCTCTTTTAACAGCTATCTGCATACGCACATGTGCAATCTCTAAGAATGGATACACAAATTTTGACCCTGTCATGCAGTCCATTTGTAGTCCAAGTTCTATTTACGAATCATGTCTGAGGATTTGGTTCAATGCCAATAAACAGCCCATGGTGAGAGCAATAGAGTGAACTCACTAACTTGGCTCTGACAATAACTTAGATTTTTTTTTAAAATGTATCTGTCTTTGTAAAGAATGACTGCTGTACAGAACAGGAAGTCTTGGACCAGATGTCTGCTCTCTACACTGGAAGCCCGAGCTACTGGTGGTCCCCAGAGTATTCAAAAGAGTAGTCAACAGGTTTCCAGAACTACAGGAATTTGCTTCTGCATTATGATATTAAAGGGAAGCTGATTAATAATCTGGACTGAGCATGGGTGAACATTTAATATTAGCTTAGTTGTGAGTTTAGGTTCTGAGGCCTGTTTGCTAATAGAATGTGGATTTGACTCCAGCTTTGAAGAGGAAAAAAAAGCCCCAAATCCTTGTTGACATCACCAGGTGTGTTGATTTGTTGAACCAACAGTTTGAAGGTAATAAAACCATTTAACTAATTATTAAAATAGCTGCCAATTATATTAATCAGTTAGTCAACTCAGTGCAGCTCTACTGTTCATCAAATATATATTCAGTTATTTCACACAGGGTATTTATTGTCTACTACTATCCTCATTGCTCAGATTAATAATTGCAGTGAGAATACTTCCACCCAGAGAAGTTTTTGCAAACTTGCTAATGTGGGAGGATGACAACCAGTTATGAGTCATCCCTCTTGTGTTGCAGAAATTGCATTAGTGATTTGTAACATGACTCAGCTGCATTATTACTGTAACTTGCAGCTGTATAATGTTACAGACTAAAGAATGTACTGCTTGAGATTCTGCAGGTACCGTGGGCTCTCAAACACAATCCCACATGTAACATGAAACAAAACTGCAACCCCGTGATGGAGGTTGACTGTAGTGCTGCAATAAAGGCTGTCCTTCCTCGGGGTTTTCAGCAAGGTTTCTTTTAGTGGCTTTCCGAGGAAGACCAAGCAACAATTTTTCTCCTGTGTGTGTGTGTATACACCGATACATATAACACCAGATTTGTACCCCTTCATCATCAGGATTGTTTTTAATAACCCTGACAATCCTTCAGCTGGTTTTTGACTGACAGCTGCATTGACTCTACTTGGTGTGAACTGTGAGGTCAAAATCAGGACAAGAATGAATGGGTGGGCAATAAGTTCTTATTTAAATTTTAATCACATACAATCTGCACAATTCAGAGGGAGAAGGAGGCAATGAGGTTGTGAGGGTGAAGGGAGGGGCGCTGCAGAGATGAGGTGGTTCTTTTCAATGGAGATGAGCAGACAGAAATAAGACTGAGCACTCTTCATCTTGGAGGTCTCACCCCTCACTAGTGATTCATGCAGGGAATACCCTCTCTGAGCGTGTCAGTCGAAGCAAGGGGACATTTTCATTGCTCGGTTTCTGTTTTTAAAAGCCTTTGTTGAGTTGTTTTGACTGAAGCTGTTCCCATTACTTTAGCTACCAGTTAAAAATGGTTCAGTGGAAACAGGAAACCCCCCGTGATTATCATGGATTTATGGTGCATATTCTCACCCCCTTGCTTTTTTACAGTCCCAGTTGGTTGTGTAAGAGCGCACAACCCCCTGTACAAGTAGATTTGCTGCCTTTTTAATGGCTTCCGCACCGACAGACGGTGGTAATGCCAATTAGCACGTGCTAAACACTGATACTACATCAGATTTGGAGCCCAGGCCTGGATCCCATCTCGTAACACCTGCTAATGAGCCAATCCGTTAAAGAGGTGACAGTGTTAAGCAGGCAGTCATCCTCTCAATGAACCAATGCCAAGCTGTGCCTCCAAAAGAAATTCCTTCTCTTCTTTGACATACAGTGGGCTTCGCATTTGTTGAGTGGAAGAATGAAAAGAGGTACTCAAACAAAACACAAGAACAAAATAAGCTTTTTCCAGGCCTCATTAGAATGTAATGGGTATCCTAGACAAGACACAGTGGTGTGGATTGTAAAAGCAAGGATTTGTCAGTTCTTTGTCTGAGCATACCATTATCCCTGTATAACCATTTCTTAATCTTTATACAATATGCCTTGGAAGGGAAAAATGAAATCCTAAGAAAGAACAAGATGAGCGGCAATAACTGAAAACAGGATCATGACTGAACTTAAGACGTCTTCAGATTAGAAAAAAAAATGATAATAAAACTCAGGTTTGTATGTATGAATCAAATAGAAAGGCTGGTTTCATTTTGTAAGTGCCATTTGAGAACTGAAGGACAATGGATTGCTCAGTATTGTGCAGAGGCCACTTCTCATTCCTGCAGCACTTACTGTTATTCTCCCATCTTCTGTTTAAAGGTTATGCTCTTTTTTTCCAGACATTCAGTGACAATTATCTACAGTGCACAGAGCTACATTCTTTGTGTTTATATAGTCAGTGCTATGCAATGAATGGAATCACCTGATCATATATTGATACAAAAGTAGAATTAGATGGTCATAAAAGATGGGTAGAGTTTGAGAGAATTGGACTCATTGTGTCAAGTGCAGAGGCCCTGGTGGACCAAAGCCTAGATATCAAGGTTGGCTATTGGGACATGGAACATCACCTCTCTGGTGGGGATGGAACCTGAGCTAGTGCCTGAGGTTGACAGATACTGGCTCGATACAGTCAGGCTCACCTAAATGCACAGCCTGGGTTCTGGCACCTGTCTCCTGGAGAGGGGCTGGACTTTGGTCCATTCTGGAGTTGCCCTTTGTTAGAGGAAGTGGGCTGGTGTGGGTATTCTTGTATCCCCTCAACTTACTGTCTGTATGTCTGAGTTTTCACCAGTGGACGAGAGGGTTGTTTCCTTCTACCTGGCGCACTTAAACATATTGTGCAGGTGCACTGGGAATTCCTGGCAGAGGCCCCTGTTCACGAGTTCTTCAACTCCCACCTCCGACAGAACTTTGAAAGGCTGAGGACCCAGATGCATCTCCATTGTTGAGGCTGCTGCAAGGAGCTGCAGCTGCAATGTGGTGCGTGCCGTGGTGGTAGTCTCCAAACCAGAGGCAGCTGATGGGTTCCAGCAAGCCAAGTGCAACCCAGCTTGATTGGTAGCTGATGCAAAAACTCAGGTGTTGGAGGAGTTCAGTGAGACTATGGAAAAGACTCCCCCAAAAGTGAATCTGGCAAACCATCAGACAAGTCAGGAAGGGAAAGCAGTGCTCGGTAAGTACAGGTAAGATGCTGCTGTCTTCAACTGAGCATATAGTCGGGATGTGGAAGGAGATACTTTAAGGACCTCCTTAATCCCACTGGCACGTCTTCTGTAGAGAAAGCAGAGTCAGGGAACGAGGAGGGTGACTCGCCGATTACCAGGGGCAAGGCCACTGAGGTAGCTAAACAACTCCTTGGTGGCAAGGCGCTTGGGGTGGATGAGATTCGCCCTGAGTTGCTGTAGACTCTGGATGTTACAGGGCTGTCTTGGTTGATCTGGGGCAGTGCCACTGGATTGGAAGACTGGGTTGGTGGTTCCCATCTTCGAGAGAGGCAGACCAGAGGGTGTGTGCACCGACTATCAGAGATCACACTTTGTCACCAATTCTGTTTATAATTTTTATGTACAGAATTTCTGTACATAAAAGTTATGTGGCAGGCTTCCCCCTTGGCTATGCCTAGAATCTCATCTCTGCTTTTTGTGCATGATGTGTTCCTGTTGGCTTCATCAGGTAATAGCCTGCAGCTCGCACTGAAGCAGTTTGCAGCCGAGTGTGAAGCGGCAAGTATGAGAATTAGGACCCTCACCTATGGTCACAAACTTTGGGTAGTGACCAAAAGAACAAGATCGTGGATACAAGTGGCAGAAATTAGCTTCCTCCAAAGGGTGGCTGGCCTCTCCTTTTGAGATAAGGTGAAGAGTGCAGACATTCAAGAGGTAGAGCCACTACACCTCCATATCAAAAGGAGCTAGTTGAGGGGGTTCAGGCATCTGACTAGAATGCCTCCTGGGTGCCTCTTGAGTGAGGTGTTCTGGGCATGTCCTACCGGGAGGAGACCCTGGGGCAGACCCAGGACACACTGTAGAGATTATATCTCTTGGCTGGCCTGGGAATGTCTTGATGATCCCTGGACAACCTGGAGGGGGTGGATGCGGAGAGGGGAAGTCTGGGCCCCCGCAACGCGGCCCCAATAAAGCAGAAGAAAATAGATGGATGGATGAATGGATGGGCTCAAATATAATAATTATTTATCGTTTTTATTTATTTATTTTTGTTGATAATATTGAAAAGATGATACTGGTAAATTATTTTTGTTTTACTTTATTTGTTATTGTGAACAAATCCCATTACTATGTTGATCCTAATAAACAAAGCAAAGCTTGATCATTCCAACAGTACGACTGTTGTCCAAATTGTTAAAACACATTTGTAAAAGATAATCCAACATGTAACATTGTGCTGCTCTAATCCCCACTTGTGGACTGATATTTATAAATCTGTTACTGAAATTAGTCCCAAAAATGCCCAAATTTCCCCTGATCCTACTGGCTATAAAGAACAGTTCCCAGCTGATTTTGAAAATGCTTTTTATTAAAAAATAAACCATATATTCTTGATTTTTTTTTTCTTGAAGGATTTATGCTTTTAGTAGGAAGCACAGAACTTAGGAATTGGAGCCAAAAATTGTAAATTACTATAAATATAAACATATTCTCTAAGTTATCTTAATATAGCTTTATTAAGAGAGTAGTAGCAGATGACTTTAACAAACAAAAACTTCATCTGTGTTTTTCTCTCGCTTAACGCACTGCATTACAAGAAGTAAATTAAGTACATGGTAAATTGCTTTATAATAGATCAGTAAAGTGCATAATGTTGGTTCTAAGCCAGAAGTCATTTATTGAGTTCATCTTACAAACAAACCTTTTAGATGCTGTCTGGCTTTTGAGTCTGCATTACAAAATCTGTCCTAACGATCTACACTCAAAACACTTCCCAAGTCCCCAGAGACAAATATATGGAGGAGCAGTGGTAAAGACAAATACCGATCATACATATACAGTTACATACGTAGTCTATACATTTCTCCAATATACTGGAATCTGTGTCAAACTTCTGTCAACACTGAAATTTTTTACCTTATTTTGACAGAGCGCTCCCCCACATTCATAGCCTGTATTTTCCTTGAGTCTAATACAGCGTGCATACCTGTAAGACTTGGCATCACCTATCTGCTTTTGGCAGCTACATATAGATTTTAGTCCTGCTGCTAGGTGATACATTGCTTTTGATCTCAATCTCCCAGAAATGTCTCTTCCCTCTGAGAGAAAAGCTCGCACAGTGCTGAAAAACCCCGATGCACATTCACAAAATCTCAGTAGAATATTCTGATTTAATTGAAGTTGACTTTTCTCGGCACCTAAAATACAACCACGTGAAGGCAAAATGAATTCAGTCTGGGATGAGTCTAAGTTTCTCTGATGAGAGGCCAGGTTTTTATGAAGTGAAGCACCTCAGCTCCGATCAAGCTTATCATTTTATTGGAACACGGTCACGCAATTTCCACTCTGTGCGTTCATAGAACTGTGAAATTGAATTGTAATAAGCAAGGGAGGACCCTGGATCTATTGCTTGTGAAAGATGAAGAATTTTGGATTCTTAATTACACATTCACCACAGGCTGAAGAGCTAGGATTAGGGTTTGAGCTTACCTATCTGTTCCTGTGTGTGGGAGTGTGAAGGCTGAACCTGGACTTCAGCCTGGGCCTGCTGCTGCTGCTGTTGCTGCTGCTGCTCCTGCAGACTCTGACTGTCCACTGAGATCCCACTGTCACTGTGCAACTTCTCCCCCTCCGGCGTCACCATCTGGTTGTTTGTAGCTGCTCGGTTATTAGCTGCCTGCTTGTTCTGTTTGCAGCTATTCCACCTGTGGAGAAGTAGCACATTAGATAAGATCCAGTGTGATAAAGATACTGTCATGGTTTTAAATAAAATCAAATCTTCTATCCTTAAAGTCTTACTTTACTTTTTTCCTTAACCTGTATTTTTTTTTTTGCCTGTCCAAACCTAAAAACCCCAAAACATAAAAAGTAATAAATGTACAAAATGCTGTATTTTCTGCTCTAATATATGATAACATTCTTAACCATGAAGGAGACTCATCGTATTATGAGCCACATATATTGTGTTACATTGCAAATTACCCTTTTGAGGCACTATCTACAGTGTGGTATCTGTTGTCCCCATGTTGGTGTTGTTTCTGCAACACTGTAATTAACAATCATCACTGCAACTGAGCAAACATGTAGTAACCAAATAGTTTGGATGCCTAAGCCTAAGCAAACTGAGCACCGACAAGTGTATTTAAAAAATAAGTAAATCTAATATGACACAAAACCCAGTCTCCCAAGTGAGATGGATCCTTTAATCCATCACAACCTGCTCCGCTCTTTATATTACCTCATCTGGTTTTTGAAAGCCTTTCTGCTTTGAAGTGTTTCTGTCTGGAAGCCTTTCTGGCAGAAAGCACTGCAGGCAAACTTCTCCCACTACCATCTCATTAACATGATTAGTCAGTTGCAATGAAACTTGGAACAACATTGCTTATTGTGCTGTAGGAACTACAATAACACAGACTTTAAAAAACCTAACAATATCAGATATACCCTAACTCATCTGCTCTGCTCTTTACTGGATATATTTGCTAAGCGCAGTTAATGTTCAGGTTCCTCCTGAATCAAAAATCTAAAATAGCAAAATGGCAAAATGTTACACTATCATTCATATTCTTCATTATCCTCATATTAAAAGGATTAACTACTTCTACGGTCCTGTGCAAAAATAATATTCTCTCCATTTCCATTTTATTTTTCTCTGCAGGTTACACGATGCTTTCTTCCAATTCATGGAGATGCATAAGTTAGCTAAACAGCCACAGCTTATAAAATCCTGCTGAAATCCAGCGACAGCTGTCACTTCAACTCGCAAAATCAGCAGTCATCTACTAGAATCGAGGAACTTGCCTTTGTGTTTCTTCAGAAAGTACTGTGGATTTCAGTGGTTAATCTGTCGTCATCATTGTAAACTGCATTGCTATATGTTGCGCTAGAAGCTTAGAAATCAGGAATATTGTTAGTACCACAAACGCAAGTAAAACTGTAAAAAAATAACCGCAGAGTATAAAATTTTTATTTTCTTGTAGAAGATAAAGGGCAGTGAATCTGTGATTAAAGTATTCATGAGGCATTGAGAGGTACAGTATAATTAACACCTCTACTTATAAAATACTGGGTGTTGAAGAAATTCACATCATTTACAGACTGTTTATGCATGACAATAAGTACATGGGGAGTATTACCCAGATGTGTGCGTGACTGTGCTGATAAATCTGGCACTCAAATTTCCTCTGGTCGGCACTTTTCAAACAATCAATGCCTCTAATGAGCTTGTTTACTTGCTTCAAATGTGTTATAGCCTGGGTTTGTATCTGTCTGAGTGCTTGCATGTGTGGTTGCACGTCCTCACTAATTTGTGTGTGTGTGTGCGTGTGTGTGCTTTGTTTATTTTTTGTTTTTAAAAACTCGTTATGGTGTGTTTTAGCAGAAATGGCTTAAAGCGTCTTCAACCACAACTGGAATTAATACTTCACCATTTTTAGACTAGATGTTGCCTGGGGCAGATGTTGCTTCCAGCAACATCCACACCACTATCTCCATCACTCTTCACTCATTCTACACCAGACTATATTCTGGATGAGGACCAACTTCCAAATGAGCAAATGTCCTTGACCATAGAGCAGTTTTTAATTATTTCTTTTCACAAACTGACCTCTTAAAGACAATATAAGCCACTAGGCCCACCACCACGGCAGCCAGGATAGAGCAGTAGATAGGGATGAGGTTTTCATTGAGGCCATGACCGAGGAAACGAGGAGAACCAGCACTGGACGTAGTTGTTTCTCCTCCTGGCAGTGGGCTGTAAGAGGCATCGGGAAGAATGATACTAGGGAAGGAGGATGAAGACAGATCCATGTCGGAGGTAGGAGTGTCATAGGTAGGAATGTTAGGATCTATATGGAAAAATACGAAGAACACAATTAAATTCTGTCCACACTGGAAGGCAAACAATTTATGTCTCTCCATTGACTTTTAAAGTTATTAAAAATGTGTGCTGTGCAATCATCCCACCCTGGGGGGGGGAAAGGTCAAAGAAATTATTGAAAGCCCCAAATTACCACGACATTCATGCTCGTGATGAGTGTATGTAAACTTCTGACCACAGGTTTACTTTTTTTTTTTCCCCCGATCTCACCCCTCAAAGTTGTGCTGGCATGGTTGTACAGTGCCAGTGTGGTGATTTTTTCCAGCTGTCTGCAACATTTACCATTTTAGTTGTAATAATAATAATAATAATAATACTTGCTGTATCAAATTTGAGGGGAATCTTTCCAGTAGTTTGATCTAACTGAAAAAGATACATTTCTACTTCATTATTGTGTCAAAAATGACAAATCCACACATTACGAAAATAGGGATAAATTCTCCGAGTTGTATGCCAGTCAGTGTTGTAGATGTATATAGTGCACTCACACCTAAACCATTAATTTCAGCATATAGATCACACCTTTAACATATTAATTCCAGTGTATATTCCCACGTATATATCATAATCATTCCTAACAAGTCACCAAGTCCCCGAGCAGATGCCTGGTGTGCTGCACTCATATAGCAGCTGTTTCTGATAGAGAGATGGGTTCTGCCTGAGTTGTTATGTGCAGAAAGAAGGAATGTTCCTCAACTAAGGGGGTAAATATCCACCACCCACCCCACACTCAGCCTACCCCACACCAGGTTTGGGCCCTCTCACCACATCTCCATCTGTGTGATCTTTGTGCATTGCACAACATTGAGGCCATATGGATTCTTGCTGAACAAAGTCTGGGGTTTTAGCGAGGTCATCATTTTGAGTTTAGCCTTTGCTGAGGCCAGAGAAGTGAGAAGAGCACTGTGCTACTGGACGGGTCTGGTTTCTATCATAGCAATGTCTGTAAAGAAGTAATTTTCCTAAATTGTCCTATTTCCTCTTTCATTGTGAGCTCCATTAATGAGTCAATATAATTTCCCATTTTGCAGCAGCACCATGCCCACTCTGATGGGCATGGCCTGTTCTGAAAAAACAATGCATCCATCATATCTCTCCTACACTCCTGTCATATTACACATTTGTTTTGAAAAGCTCTGCAAGTAACACTGCAGCGTTTCCCTCAAATGGCAGAAAGGTTTGCAGAAGGTTACAGATTATGGCGTTCATCAGCGTTTGGTGGAGCAGGAGGGGGCTCTGAGCATAATAGCCTAGTAGGGAAGGAGTTGTGCAGCCCAGTTCAGATCAGAGCCAGTAATTCCCACCAGAACCTCAGGCTGCTCCTTATTAGCTTTGTGCTGTGCTCACAGGATTAACCCTGTGGAGACCCTTGGGGCTTCCTTCAAGGCCAGACATTGGGACACTCTATCCCAGATACTTTAGGTAACATGGATGTTATGACTTTTTAGGGCTGTTATGTGGTTGCCATGTATTGTAATCCTGTATTCTAAGTATTTATACTCCCATATTCAGCATTAATAAGCACAATATAACCTTTAAAAATGTTTCTAAATTATTAAAATGTATTTGTAAGCACATATAAGACCATTTAAAATAATAATCAAAAATATCATATATGTTTATGTAAAAACTCCATCATGTTTCGGCACACAAGCCTTCATCAGGGAGTGATGTTTGTGAAAACAATTCTAGCTTATTCTAAGGAGACATATCTTATTACAGTGTTGTTTTTGTGTTGTTGTTGCTGTTGTTTATACATCAGCCTCCACTACAATGAAGTGTAGGGGCTTTTACAAATGCATAATTATGTGTTAAAAAAATTGTTTATATAGAAATTTCACTGTTCAGTGTTTGAGATATTCCACACAGAAATTTGTATCTCCAGCCTTGCTCACTGGAGACAAATAGACTTGCATTTGTCATGCTCACAACACTGAAAAATTGCATTTCAATAATTTAATAGCAGTGTGCCTTTCCAGAAACTATAACTCTGCATAATCCTCAGACCTGAAGTGAGTTCTGGGATAGAGACAACAATTTTAAAAACACTTTTAGATGCGTTTTTCCGATTCTATTTTTATTACTTTTAGCACCACATGTTGAACAGAGTTCAGGATTTTAGGCAGTCCACAGAGTCAAGCTCAGTCTGTTATCCTGGCACATCTGCTGAGAGCACCTAATATTAATGATACCCTTTCTAGACATCTCCTTGGCAAATCTCTCACACATAGAGTCCGCCTTACCCTGCCTAAAGCAGCTTTAGTACAATATTCTGTAGTCTGGAATTATTGGCTCAGAAATTACAGTTACCTCTTTCAAAGTCTGAATAATTATATCAAAGAATTACACCAAAGAGTTATCGTCAATAAATGTAACAGCTGTTACCTAATTCTTCTAAATGAAGTTGTTCACTGATTGTACAAGTGCAGCATGTTTCAACTAGGGAGGGAAACAAGCATCCTATGATTATTTGCCGGTTAAATGCATGATGGATGTTGAATAGGGGGACAATCTTCCAAAAAAAAAAAGACTATTAATGGAAAGAAAACCACATCACTGATTGTTGCAGCCACAACTGGACTATATAAAAAAATGACAGTGAGTGGACCATGACAGTCAATGACTAACTGTCTTTCTTCTGACATGGAAAATAGTTGGGTTTCTTCACAGTGATTGGTTGCATAATTCACCTATGGATGATTCCTTTAATTGTTCATTTGGATCTTGATGGGCAATTTGTCTGGACTTATTTCTGTTTGTCAATAAGTCCAAGCTGGTCTGTCTCTCTGCATGATGGTGATTCTATCATGAGGGGATTGGTTTACAGAACAAGTAGAAAATATCTTTCATGAGACAGAAAAACAATGCACGAGTGCATGCCATACTTAGAAACAGAAATAATGCAGAGACCTATTTAAAGCTGCGCTATTGATTTGGCGCTGTCTAAAAGGAGGGAGTGGAACATGGGTGTCTGTATTACATGCATTTCTTGACCTTTCCTGGGATGTAGTCAGGTTTCCTAGGCTCTGCCATACATCATCCAGCTAATGCAGAGCTGGCTAATGGTATTAGCAATGCAACCTGAGCTCACAAATAGAACAGATTTTGAATGGAAGGTGTGAAAGTGTTCACATGGTCTAGCAAGTATACACAGTTTCTCAAATAAGTTACAATCCTTACAGCCTTGTCTTTACACTGGCCTTTCAGTGATCTTATTCTTCTATAAATGCTCTTTGGTGCAATGAATCTTCCCTCCATGCAGACATATACTTACGTGAGCCTCACCTAGGATTTGCTGTAAATTGTCTTTCTCATTCTGAGCCAAGATGACAGCTCTCCTGGGAGCAATCCTTTGCATAACACTGACTCAACACATTTGGTTAAAGTACAGTGCGTTCCGTCTTTATTGTAACTCCTTCATGCTCTCGATTTCTCTTGGATGAAGAAGAAAATGCAGGCTATAGACCAAAGGACAAATATAAGCCTACAGAGGCTGCATACACTAGCTGGAACAGAATAGGAGCTTAGAAGCAGCAGTGGAACTTTAACAATTTAATTTTCAGTGCAGCTGGTTTAAAACAATCGTGAAACAAAATAAAACTAGCCTTGGAGTTTATGAGCGTGGGCCTGTGTGTGCACGGAGATGTGTTTATTAGCGGGGTGTGGACCTAAAGCGGAGGAAAAAAAGACTGAATTTTTATGAGCCATTGAGGTCTTTATGATGAAGTTAACCCCAGGGTCTTGTGCAGAGGTTGATGTCTTGACTGCTGCCAGTTCATGGTGGAGATGAGCAACTATCAGGCGTAGCACATGCACAATGACCTCTTTATCAGCCACTAAACACTCTCCCTCTGTCTCAGCTCAGCCGCTATCTCAATTGCCTGCTGTGCACACATCCATCATACGCACACGTACTACAAACTATTCAAGTGAGCGCTCTGCCTTCTGTGAGGGAGGGTTAATAGGAAGAGTGGAGGGAAGGATAGACAGAGAGGCAGAGTGTTAGGAGAGGGTGAGGAGGGGGTACAGATGAACAGAGGAGCTGCTGTAAAGTGCTCTGATTAGCCGGAGTAATTATACTGCAGCAGTGAAGGCACTGAATGAATACTGGCCAACTTCCACCACTCCGCTTACCCAGCCACTTGAGGGCCACTGTGGGAAGAGTTAGAAAGAGGGGGAGGAGAGAAGGTGATGAGTGTGGCGTGATGAGAGTGCGGTAATAAATAGCAAAGAAGTCTGCTTTATCTGTGTTTTTAATCTTTCGCTCTCCTTCTCTTGGAAAAGCCCTCAAACAGATGGTCAGCATTTCACGTTTAACGCAAACCCGCTCAACTGGTCACCAGACAGCACCTTTTGGAAAAGCTATGTCTTGGCCAAAATGAACAGGGGCCTTCAATAAAATTAGAAGGGGGTGTTTACAGTTTCAGATCAGAAAGATTCAAATGTGTGCAGTGTCCAGGGTTTAATGAAAAACGTAGATATAAAATTGCACTTGGCAGGGGAAGAGCGTGCATGTGTCGTGTTGGCTGTATCAGTTGCATTGATTTTGGATGCTCATAAAAAAGTGTTTGTGTCTGAAGTTGGAGAGGACTAAGCTTGTAAATATATGTGTGTGTGTGTCTGTGTGTGTGTGTGTGTGTGTGTGTGTGTGTGTGTGTGTGTGTGTCCTGTCGTCAAGTGTGGGCGCTCATAGAGGTCACTCAGCGAAACCTGAGCACAAGTAGAAGAAATCCCTGCACTGATATCGACCCTTCTGCATAGAATACCAGCACAGCACATATGCTGCATCTCTCTCTCTCTGTCTCTGTCATTGTATCATGTAATTGACACTCGGTGACAGCTGGATATGAGGATGAAAATACCCCAGCCATATCTTCTTTACAGTATATGCAGTATACAAATGAGAAGCAAAGCAGGATAAGAATTTTTTTTTAAATTCCTCACATGAAATAATATTGTCAGGATGAGATTTTCAATAAAGCAGTTTCTCCTTTGCCGTACAAAACTTACTGTATGCACGGTATCAAAGACCACCATGGGAGGCCGGCAAACATCATCAGGATCACATGTATCTGCAACCATTACCCGCAGGCCCACTGGTGCTATTTGACAGTCACACAATCATGCCATCTCCAGTCCCCACCGTTACTGCTGCTGCAGTACCATCACTCAGGGCAAGGCGGGTCACAGTTGATCTGCTTGGGTGGGCGCTAAATGGGCAGCAAAAGGCTGCATTGTGGCCTACGGGATAGCAGATATTTCTGGACAGCCCAGTCTAATGGTGAGCATGACTTTGAAATTCCCAACGGAAGTAAGTTATATGCCTGGACCATGTATGTTTTTGAGACGATGCAACGCATCATCCAGGCAACCAAAACTGACCTTAATCCCCAAAGTGATAGTTTTCCTAACTCTAATCGGACCAGATATGCTACGAGTGGGAAAAGTCCAGGGGTAACCAAAGTAATCACTATTCATCCTGGTGGAACCGTGAATGTGTATCATAGCAAGCAATCAAATAATTGTTCACTACCATGACTTAAACTGCTCCTGCTCCTATTTTTCTTCATCTGGCTTTTGTGCCACTAAAGTCTATCATAAGAGGAATTTAAATCATCCATTCCACTACAACGTGGTGTTGACAGATTTTTGAGGCTCGTTAACTTGGCAGATCCGCCGGTCAGTGTCTGAGGCCATGAAATCTCAACCAAGTCAGTCTTTCAAAGAGGATTATTGCAGCTCATTGCTAAGTACCAGAATGTCTACAAAAATGTTCAATAAAATGTTAATTTAAGAACGATAATGTGTATAAGACATTAATAGGCCATTAGCCAGTGCTCAATCTATTAAGACTATTCTTTGAAGCATTTATTCAAAAGTGCATCACTGGTCGAAGCATGCATTTCCATAAAGTAATGCAGAAGAGCATTTTTCATAGGGAAAATCGAGAGCAATACCAACGAAGACATTTTACCCCACAGATTTGAACTTTGTTGCCCCCCCGATGAGGTCAATTTCACGCCTTGTCTAACCCAAGCGAATTTATAGCTTCCTTTGGTACAAGGCGCTCGACTTTGCTCCTCCATTTTCAGCTTCTGTTTTGTGGTAGAGCCAATTATTCATTGTCTCTTTGTTGACACTGCCGCAATCTTTGACCTTTTAATGCTAAAACTTTCAAAATCCTGCCATTTGAAAATCCGACCAGGGCTAACCTCTGACCACGTCTGTTCCCACACATGTGGAAGTTACCCCTGGTGATTTGTGCTAAATGTGATCGAGACATATATGACGCCTTTTTAAAGCGCAGCTTTGGTATGGTGCTGCTAAATTTTTAAATGGGCCTTCACGCCTGATAGGAACCAGCTCAGTTTTTTTCTCTTGAGTTAAGTTCTCCAGTGGGTAGTAATAATATGATTTGCACTTGGTTTGTTTATATAATAAACTGAAATAAAAACTGAAAAGTGACAACAAATCCTTTTTGTTTCTTCAACTCCACTCTATGAAAGCAGCTTGAAAATGTGGCAGACTTACTGTAGCAGAGAGAGTCACTGATCGGCGTGCAACTGGCCAGCTGTGTTTCAGTTTCCTCATCACAGATGGTGCAGGGCAGGCAGGGTTCGAGGGAGCTTTCCTGGTCAGAGAAGGTCTCATCGACACATTCCTCGCACACAGTGTCGTGATTGTGATCACAGTGGGAGTACACACCCTGTCCTACAGGGCACACCGTACATGGCTCACAACTACCAGTTACAGAACTCAAGAAGTAGTTATAGCCACAGATGCATTTGGCGTCGTTGGAGTCGGTGCATGGCGTCTCCATCCGCATCAAGCCGGTACATTGAGTGCATGGCTTGCACTGCTCTGTATGGCTGTAGCTCTCTGAGAAGGTCTCACCTACACAGTGGAGGACAGGTCGAAGGGGGCAAGGCAGAAGAGTAAGGAGGAGGAAATGGGAGATGAGGCAAAAAGTAAGAGAGATTAGAAGATGAAGAGAGAAGGAAATGTGAGGAGATAAACGGGGGGAACAGTGAGTATAATGACATTAATCATGTTTACTGCACATTCATTAAAAGGAAGGACACATTGATCCACTGGGCTCTTTAGTGATTTGTGCTTCGGGACAAGAAAGGTGCTCTTGTTGGGGAGTGAGTCAAAAGCCTGCTGTGCTCATTACGATATCGATCCCAGAGTGTTTGTGCTGCGCTGAGTAAACTGCTTTAATCTTAGTCATACACGGGGAGTGAAATGCAGGTGCATCCACATCCTTACACTGAAGGCCTGTCTGTAAAAGTCACGATCACTGACTTAAGTAAATTAAGATGCTTTTGGTTAACTGATCTTGGGGGGGGGGGTCCAATTGTTTAGTCATAATAAGAACTAATCTAAAAACACAAGTAGAATTTTGAATTGCCAGTATTATAACATATCATCATGTAGGGCTGTGCTCATAGATTTCAAAAATTGTCTCCTGTGTCTTTTCCTAGTCAGTATTCCTTGACTTCAATGAAAGAGGTCATGAGGTCAATGAAAGATATGGATAAGAATTTAGGAATATAGGACTCCGGTGTTCAGAGAATCCCATTGCACTCTGTTGAAAACTGCTATATTTAAACTACTCATTGATGGACTATAAAAAGCACACTGAGTTCTTACCAACTTGTTTCATACAGATGAGGACAACCCAGTGAAAAATATCACTATAATACCAGGGTTGGATTTTTTTAATGTAAACTGACAAAAATGCTTGTAATTAGGATTTCTGTGACTGAAGTCACATTATTACTCATCATCACAAATGCTCATAATACAGCAATGCATAAACTTCTTCTCGCAAGGCAACAACTTCATAGGAAGCAGATTTCTTTACAGCAGCGCACTGTTGATAGTTTATCTTTGGGTTTAACGCAGGCTGTTATTCGCTAAACTTCACTCTTTGGCCTGCCTGAAGTAACACTGAGCTCATGTAAGAGTCGGGGCCAAACGGGCGGACTAACTGGCAGCGGCATCCCTATAAGGCATGTGTGAGTTCTGGCTTGTGTCATGTGTTTGCCAAGTCCCCACAGGATTTGAACTTGCTAGGATAAATGAACCTAATCTAAAGGAAACTCTGATTTTGAGGCACATTTCACTGAATAATATTTTGTTGTGAGCTGAGTGCAAAACGAGCAAAAAAGATAGTTATGATGAGCAGTGTTGAGATGAATGAGGTCAAAGCTGTGGTGACTTATTACTGGCTGCCTTTCAATTACTTCAGTCTGTTCCGATTTGTTCTTCAATACCATTTGGAGTCGGGAGGATTTGGGAGAGTTCACGACTGAGGAAGTGATGACCTCAAATTAGCTTATTCTTACGCTGAGAGTTCCTCAGGGCACAAAGTAATCTATTAATATTGCATTTTCATATAGACTTATTTTCAGATATAATTGGATGCCTGCTGAATTATGCATACAATATGAAAGCGAGAGTGTTTGCGTGCCCTATGAGTGTGCTTTAGCGGTTGAATGAGATGCGAGTATAGTAGAAAGGCCGATGGGAGCGGGGACTAGAGCTCAGATTCATTACAGAAGCAGTGTCGCTGTTCTTCAAATGCCATTTTAGTTTTTCTGTGCATAACATGAGAGCGGTCCCCGTGCAGGAGCTGCAAAAACAACACAAAGACTTTTTAATCCTTGCATACACACACACACACACACACACACCATTCAATGGGTGGCAAAGTACAGCTGTTTAGAATAAATGTTTCACAACGTGAGATTTTGCGACAGGAATGCAGCTTTACAAACTGTGTAATTAACACCAGAGTCTGCCTGTTTTACTATTGATTTCACAAAATGAAGCATGTAGCAAGTTTACACCGTTCAAAATCTCCTCGGCGGCTTAGCGCCGTTTGTCTTAAAGTGAAGTAAATCATTGGGACCGGCGGAACAATAAATAAAGCCACATGTCTGCGTGGATGTGTGTGGACTCGCAGAACTCTTATCTGCATATCCATATGCTTCAGAGTGTGTGTTTTTCACAAGAATTGCTTAGCGGGTGTCGCGTTGAGCAACAACATATTGTCAGTGTGAAAAACCCCGCAGCAATGTGCCAGTGCTTGCTTTTGCGTTGTAAGCGGCTCTGGCAAGTAAACACTGGCACCAATTGAAGCTCTAAACACCTTGTAAGCAGCAGCACTGCTAAGAGGCCGACTATGAGACCTGTCACATTATACAAGCAGACTGAGTGGGGCAGATGGAGGTAATGATATAGACACAGGTAGACGGATCAACAAGCTCTGCGCGAGCAGCCACTCGATTCGCTTGAATGGTTCTCGGGACTGTTTGACACGGTATAACTATAAGCAATCTTTGAGGGTGGTCCGCCAAACCAGAAAACATGGTATAGTGTTAAGGAAGGGCGCATGTACAACTAGAAGGAGAAAAGGTCACGGGAAATGAGGCAAGAAGGCCAGTTTCCTTCTTAGAGAGACACCATCAAATCCTGTGTTTTTTCTCTTGAGTCTGTCACCACCCCTTGCTCTTATTACTGTCTGGAGGCAGAAGTGATAGAGGAGAGTGACACTGGCTGGACAACCCAGAGCCAGACAAACACCAGACCTCCAAGGTCAATAATTATTTGAATTTGCGAGGTTGAAACCTTTGTTTTCGTTGCAGTCAGGCCCAACCGATAAACCTCTTCTCCTCATTCATTTCAATTATCCCACTGCGCGCAGGCTTCCTCGCTAATTTTAACTCGCATGCATGAGTCCCTTTGCAGTTCTTGTGTGTAAACATGCCTAAATGTGACCATATGCAGCGGGTGCTCAGCAGGAACTGTCAGAAGAGGTGTGTGCGTGTGTGCGTGCGTGTGAGTCAGTGTGTGTCTGTGGTTTATGCGTCAGCGCTTTCAAGTGGAAAGAAGAAAAGAGAGGCCATCAAGAATTAAGTGAGGAGTGCATTCTTTAATAAAATATGACCTTCTTCCTAATTGTCCCCAGCTGATCTCTGATCAGCACGGCTTTAGTGTCATCATGTTTGGCTATAAAGGTGGTTGTTGGTAAAGGGAGATGTGGCTGTGAATGGGGACATGATGCACCTAAATTGTGCCACTTCAGCCCATGAGGACACCCCCCCCCAACACTGATGTGTTTTGGTCCCATTAGTGTCATAAATAATGTAGCTCTGAATGGCCTTGAAGCTGACTGATGATGTTCGCAATCAGCACTTCAGGTGTAAGCTTTTTAGCAACGCTGTACTTTTCTTACCCTTCACAGAAAATCAGGGACCGTGTTTCAGCTCAGACACCATTTTCTTTCCACTCAAAGCGCTGACCCTTCGCTGACTGGGGATAAATTATCAACATTTGGAAAGCTGCGTGACGGCTTTATTTGTCTTTTTAAACACAAATTATTTCTGTATGTAATTATCGCCCTTCTTCATTGGACCACTTAGCCTCCCTCCAGATTTGAAACAGGTGTTTTAGGATATTAACCAAAGTTATTCTTGGGGAAACCAGAAAGAGGCAAGATGTGATTTAAAGATCAACGTTTACCCTAGCATCCTGTACTAATATTTATTTTTTTTACTTATTAGGATGTCATGTGGGCTACAAGCTTCCTCCAGTACAGCCAGAGAAGACCTGCCAGGAGAAAACCTCCATTTTCTCTTTCTTAATCCCTCATGATCCAAAGTTGGCAGCAACTTGATGTTCTGCTTCAGCGATCCCAAGACATTCTGTGATGCTACTTTCCTCCCTCCTTTAATTCCAATTGAGCCTCAGTCCAGTTAGCCAGCAGGACTCTGCAACATTGACTCTTGAGGTTTTGCCCTGCGTACTGCGCTCATGCTTCTCTGAATGGTTCACTAAGTGAGGCAAGTCTGGTTGTCTTATCTCCCATGACAGCAGTGAAAGTGAAGGAGACTGATAAATATTTTATTGCTGCCGATGCTGGCACTCGTCCTGAGCTGGGACTGGGGAGGCCATTGGTGGGTGGAGGGGTGGAGGGTAGGGGGGGTTACTCTCACAGGAAGTGGGATATTAAGGAAATTCGAGGTGAATACAGATTTGCCCATATTTACCTTGAAACAGGAAATGGATGTGTTGGATTTTACTCTTCAATTATTCATTTCTGCACTTTAGAAAATGTATTTATAGCATTTTTTTGGGTGAGGTCACCGTTTTAGCCTCTAACCTTTACTTGTATATAAATGCCACTAAGCCTTTTTTTTTTTTTTTTTTTAAGTGAGTGTGCTCCTGTGGGCTTCAGGTGCATTAATACTTTATCTGCCGACACAAAAACAATACTGAAAAGTATAAAAATGCATTTGCACCGGAAATTGAATTTGATCTCCTGGGCATTTGAACCTAATTGTTGAGTGTGTATCAGTGGTGAATACTGTTCCTGTACGCAAAGCAAGATAATTGTACACTGTTAGAAGCACAATAGTCTTTTCAATATGGTTTAATTAGCTGGATCAAAAGGGGAAGGATGCACTGGTGTAACAGTATGCATGATAAATGAGCAGATCGTGCCCTTTGGTGCCCGGCTCTCTAATACCATTTTATCCGCTAATACAGACGATGAGTCATAGCAATGGAGGGGGGGGGGCTGGCTGAGAAAAGTGAGAACAGGAGATGAAGGGAGACACGACAAGAATTAGTGAGATTTGCTAGTGTAGAGGAACAGGGGATGAGGGAGAAAATGACAAAACTCCTATTCAGTCCAGAGAGGCAGCCCACATTACAGGAAAGTGGAGCCGGTTTAGCATCTGCGCATCGTCTGCCGCTGTATGCAGCAGCAATATGAAAAGGAATATAGTATGCAGGATGAAGTTCTCGTGACGTCAAAGCAGTGATAAAGTCCAGACGCCCGTGAAATAGCAAAGTACTTCTCCACAGACTCCAGACACCACTCGACAAACTAGTCATTCCACCTATTCAAATGCATCGTCCAATGCCAATTAATATTTATAATACGCATTCTTAATCTGGATTTTCTGCAACACTGCTGCAAACTCAGAAGAATTTCACTTTTTTTTTCCTTCTATTTTTTTGTCCATATTTGTCAACTTCATACCTCTTCCTTTTTGCACTGGCAGGGTGGGTTCATGTGAAATTGAGTCATTGTATCTCATGTTTTTTTTTTTAACCTGCCCTGTGGCACTGTTGTGCTCTACATATAGAGAAGTGACTCTACAGCTCTTCAGTTACTGAAGGCAAAAAAAAAAAAAAACTTCAAAGGGGTGAAATTAGCCAGGCTTGAGATGCTTAATAACATAATTCAGAGATTTGCATTTGTTGTGCAAACAAATTCACAAGACCAAGACTTCATTTCTCTGTGGAGAAAAAGGATTCCTGCCAGTCCACAATCATTCCTCCAGAATGTGTTCACTTCCCTCATAATGGCATCCAGTTGATAATTTTGGGGTTCTGTTTAGCACATGTGAAAATTTTGATGTTAAAAGACTTTTATTCAGCACTTCTTGTTTACGGAAGAATGTTTTTCAGCGCATGTTGCCATGATGGATTCGTGCCACTCGTCAGTGTTGGACAATTCTGCAGCTTTTGCTGAACTACGCAGCGAAAGTCAAGACCTTTATTTCCGCATGCTGACAAAGCTGCAGAAGAATAACTTAAAGGGCAAAGAGAACTGCTCGGACAAAATGCAAAACTTATTTTCTTCTTTGTGTTGTTGTGATGTTGGAGCCCTTCCCAGCTCTGGGAAAAGCATAGCGCGAATCCCTAATGGTTCACAGCCTCAGACCAACCTTAACATGAACACATTTGGACCCATTTACAAGCTGTAAACTGATGAATTCCTACATTCATTTTTGGGTCACTTGATACAATTTATACAAATTGAGCAAGAGCAGTGTTTTTGGCTTTGAAAATCTTTGTTTAGAGTTTGGACCCATGTATAAATAAAGATTACATCATTGTTGAAAGTTTGTATTAATCAGATGCAGTTTTGCAGCTGGTGCATCACTTTACATGTGTATACATAGAGCTTTTGATTTGTTTCCGGATTTATTTTAATCCGCTTGCATTTGGCTTACAAGGAGGAGAGTCGAGTTTTTGCATGTTGGTGTTTCATCATGTAAAAATTAAAGAGTTGGTTCCTAAATCACTGTAATAAAAAAAACATGTTTGACCTGCTTTATTAAAAGCACTCTGCACTTGTTTGAAAACTCTTTGTGCGGTTTGTGGTTGTATTTTGGTTGTGGAGAGACACACATCGTTGCTGAACTTTGTTTAAAGGTCACAATATGTTTTTACAAGTATTATCTTTTAATAAAATGCTTAATGTTTAAACACTTGATCTGTAAAAAAAAAACCAACGTGTTTTCCTCGTGGAAATGAAAAAAATCTATTTTTACAGTTAGGCATTTGCTTTTGGCTTATGGAAATGTGAAAAATCCCCTTGGCTCTCGAGTCTTTTGCAGCTATAAATAATAGCGAGGCATTAATAGAGAGTTTGCACAGTACTTAATCAAGTTGAAAAGCTGTAAATGTTAACAAACTGTTAATTAGTGGATCTGGATCCACACTCTCCACACTCCCCCATAATGATTTATTACCCAACATCATATGAGCTTGCTTTGTAATTTTGATTATAATATTGACAGAAAACGTCCAACTTTTGAAAAATTTGCATGCACAGCAAACAACAGTAACAGAGTACTCACTGTCCAAGCACTGAGCGCAGACGGTCTGAGTGGGGCCACATTTCTTCACCACTCCCTCTCCAGGTGGACACTCATTGCAGCATTCTCCATTCCTGGTGTACTTGCCAGAAGCGCAGGAGACAAGCACAGCCCGCTCCGTCTTGGACGCCAGCACTGTTGCCACCTGGCACACCGGGACAACGGCGCAGTAAATCAAAGCAACGCAGAGAGAGCAAACTTTCACACGTATGCATGTGCGCTGCGCGGGACCGCCGTGACACGCAGGGCAAAACAAATTGATGAAAATTACTGCCAGGTGTCCAACCTGTTCCGTAACTCTAACCGCGATCAGGACTCATCATAAATCATGTTGTCTCCGCCTACATTAGACACACTTTAAACAAGGCCGTCGTCTAAAATGTTCTAATAGCCCCCTAAAGGCACATCAGCTCTAATACTGAACTTGTGACACGCTCCAGCCGAGACACTAAGCATAAAATCATGGATGCGCGACATTATACGCATGCCCGTCCTAATTATTGTCTAAAGGTGAAAGTTGCTGTGAATGTCAGCCTCTGCTTCCGATCTCCGCTGGTACACGGCCTACACACACACACACACACACACACGCTTGTACTTCTACACTTGTGAGGACTTTTTAAAATTGAAAAAGTGCATTTCCTCTCACCACCCTCCCCACATCACATGCATGTTTTTCATTTTTTTTAAGTTTGAAGATGTAAGACGTTGTACTAACTCCAAGTTTACAATGTGGGGATTTAGTTTTTAAACAGCTCCCACATTGTGATTTTTGTCTCACGGGGGGAAAAAAAGTTCACTTATACTGAATCCACAGCTGAGGTGATGAAGTTCTTTCCAAAGTCGAGTGTTTTTTTTGTATCCATGTCCTACTTTGCATTTGTAAGTGCAAATGCTTTTGTATGGTCTTTCTTTCTGACACATATTTTGACTCTACAATGGGGTTCATGCATGCACAAATTATTTGTCACCAATATCCTGTCTGATAATGCCCTATCCACTCCAGTTATCACCTCCTCTGTTTTGCATTCCCTCGGTCCTCCCTGATATAAATTCCGTGCAGCTTTACTGGCAAAAGAACTGAGGCTTGTTCCACTGGTGTGTGTGCAACAATGCAAAATGAAAAAATTCATACCCAGACGTTTGAGAACAAAGAAAATCGTTATACTGAATCACTTTCATGTCCTGTGGCTTTTATTATGTAATGAGCAAAAGCTCATTTCCACTTAATTCACATTTGCTGAGACATCAATTCAGTCTTTTTTCTGTCTTTCTTTCTGTCCCCCCCCCACTGCCCCTGCTTTCATTCAGAAACAGATGTACTGAGCAGCCAGCAGCTCTCTCTCTCTCATCCCCACTTCTCTTGCTCAATGTTTCCCCCTATCTGTCACTCCACTTTTTGCTCTCAAGGTGCATTTCTCTTCCTAATCATTCCTCCTGATTTTTACAGCCTGCTATCTCAACCTTTTGCACAAATTTCTGTTTTTGTATGAGCACATTATCAGACTTTAAGTCTGCAAAAATGAATCTTGGATGGAGCCCAAAACCATAAACGCCATTCCATCTTTCAGGGGGACGTCTCTGACTACTCTCCCCTTCCTTTTAGGTCTCGCAGGAATTTTACTTAGCTAAAACACAGATTAATGACAAACGCAGTAAAACTGGCGACAGGAATATGCATACACATGCTAATAAAAACGTACAGTGGCGCAGCTGCGCTATGCTTGATCTGCTCCCTCTTCAATTTCATGGTCAATTTCAGAGTTTATTTCTAAATTTAATTCTACCAAAGTGCATCCGACCGTCACCACCCTTTAGACCAGCTGTCATAACAGAGTGTCCCCTCACATCCAGGGCTGTTCACATGATGACTGAGCCGCACAGCCCAATTAGACCAGCTGCTGTGCACTCAGAGTGCTGGGAGGATGTGACCTCTGTTCTGCACTTTATTACCACCATCTCCTACAATCAGCTTTCGCATATGATCAGAAGAATCTCGTGATTTTAAGCAAAAAAAAAAAAATCAAAAATAAATAAATAAAATAAAATGACAAATAAATTAATATATGTTGCTGGGTGCACATTTAATGAGTTTAACGTGAGCTGCAGTATCTTTATCTAGCCAAATTACCCGAAAAAGTTTTTGCTAAAAAAAAAAAAAGACTTCTACTCATTAATGGTATTAAAGTCTGGATCAAAGCTCCTGATGTCTGGATGTGACCCAGAGCGAAGACGATATCTCAATTTTCCAGAAACAAAATCCCAGCAGTGCTGTTGAACTTTTTTTCTCCCATGGGTGAAAACCAGAAGGGCGGCACAAGTGTGCGTTCAAGGGAGTGCGTATGCGCGCGCGTGCTTGCGTGCACGTGCGTGTGCACAGCTGAATATAAATTAGTCTGTGCACGAAGTCATAAGCAAATCAGTTGACATGTTGCCACTTGCAGCACCCGCATGTCACGCTTAACCAGAAAAACGGCATTGCTCCTTTAATTTGACTTTTTTTTTTTAAGGGAAACATCACAAAAGCAATACAGTACATATTTAAACTGCATTCAAAATATCACAGAAATGTCTCAGAATGGATCATAAATGCCACACAGTGGTCAAGAAAAAGTCACCACAAAAGTGCCTGCAGGGGGTATTATAATTATATTGTTGCAGCAACACAGCAACATAGATTTACAAAGTGGGAAACAATCTCAGCTCCAGCTGGCATATTATGGGGGGCAGTTACTATAGAACCGTCACAGGAAATCTTAAAATAAAAAATACAAAAATGAAAAGTGAAATGAAAAAGTATATAAGGTCACTAAAACCCCATTTCAAGAATTACAGCATTAAAGAAACAGGCAACTGCTGCAATCACTTACTGCACAGACTCACCAAAGCGCACGAAATGACCAGCGATAAGGTAGAAGTCATCCTGATTCGTCTGCCGGAGTCACATAAAAGAGATCTTGTGCAGAGAAAGCAGCGCTATGTGGAGGCGGAGAGCCGCTCAGCAGGAGTGCTCATGTTAATTCCAGCAGCACGGGTTTTATCAATGAGCCCGCACCATCGCGCGTCTCTCCGGGACCTCTGGACTGGAGTCAGATGCGAGTGTAGGTGCACCTCCTCAGAAGCGCCACTATTTTACACACTACTGCACCACCACACAGAGTGGAGAAGAAGCGGAGGAGGAGGTGCGGGAGACCGTCCTGTCCGGAGTACTGCAAGTGCACTGCGGAGGAGGCAGGCGAAAAGAGGAGAGGGCCACGTCCACCCTCCACTTTATTACTCCCGATATTCCTGCAGTGCAACCTGCTCCTCTCTCTCTCTCTCTCTCTCTCTCTCTCTCTCTCTCTCTCTCTCCCCCTCGTTTTAATCTCACGTGAGGTCTGATTCGTTGAAAAATCATTAAAATGATTTATTTATTATTAAAGTCTGACATTAATGTTTTGCACATTCAGCAATAATCCCTTCCACATACGTCTTTTTGTTATTGCCATGTAGCCAAAAGTATGTGGACACTGATGTCCACATACTTTTGGCCCATTGGCAGCAATTTCATCCCACTTTTTGCGTACTTTTGATCTCAGATCTTTGTCCATATTACAGAAACTGATGATGCTGCATCTTTATATCTTAGGCAAGAGTGTCGTGTCAGTCGTTTGGGGAGGGGACCCTTTCCTATTTGAAAACTACATACAATGCAAATATATATATTTATTTCCCATCCAGGACCTGGGATGAAGCTGAACACCGAGTATTAGCCACGACTCATCAGCACCTTCTGCTCTTGGAGCTGAATGGGAGTAAATATCAGTCCACATATCTTTGAGTCTTAAGTTTTTTTTTTTACTGTGGAGTAGTTGATGTTGTGCCGAATACTTGATAGTAGTTTGTGGCGCTGTTGAGCTGGACTGCATTATGCTGAAGTGCTTTTGTAATGTTTGTGCATGTAAAACCACCACAGATTCTGATAGTCTAAAATCTTACCTCCAAAATTAGTTCAACTCAAAAACGACTCCACAAAAACAGTGGAGGGATGTTTTTTTCTTTTTTATGTTCAATAGTTGTATCATTTTACTGCTTCATCTTTTATTATTCTTATTTTGAATATTTCATTAATCTATTGCCCAAAATGTAATATCCAAATCCACGAGTGACTCCAAGGGACATTACTGTCACGCACCACCAGAGGGCGACTCAGTTGAGCACAGAGCAGCAGCTCAGTCTCATTTGATGGTCTTGAGCTCAACAATGAAAGATGAAGAAAAATAATTTATGTTTCGTGTGTTACTGATACTACAGCACAGCTGAGCGCTGTGTGTTTTTGAAGAGGACTCCCTTGAAAGAGATTCAGACTATAAATGCGTGTTTTTGATGCTCAGTCCTGAATTTTATCATGCTGGCTGAAAAGTCTCTGTTGTTCATGACTCATTTTTATGGTGCAGTATTTAGCAGTTTACCACTTCAATTACAGATTGAAATAGTGCATTTTGAGACACTCGTTTGGAAACCTGCCAAACACGTTGAGGTTTATTGAAGTTTGGATCACATTAATGCCATTATGCACCATCTGCTTCATCCTTCTTCTTTTTTTTTTTTTTTTGTCAAGTTCATACTAAATTTTGGTGAGACCACTCCAAAACCACTAATGCACATATAAGGATTGTAATTGTGTTTGATGCTCATTGAGGTACTTAGCCTTTACGTTTAAGGAAAGCCACTGTTGATGGATATTGATCCAAGAAAAAGTGGCAGTGAAGCAGTCGCAGTTACCAAAAATTGGACCACTTTATCTGCTCCAAACCTCTCCCAACCTTTTCTTTTGCAATGCCCCTGACACCAGCATTTCCACCTTCTCCACTACGATCATCAGCTCAGGGCACGCACAGGCCGATGTCCCTGAAACAGCTCAGCAGCCACAGGGCGATTTAGTTACATTGTTGAGATCCGAATGCTCTTCAGTATTGATCTTGGGACACATCAATTTTCCCACTTCCTACATCCTCCTTTAAGATCACCCCTGCAACACCCATATCTAACCCCCCTTCTTACAACTACAATCCATCAATACCCGCTTCTTTGGCATTGTATTCATGTGCTGAGTCTGCTTGATACAGGATTTACCACATACAATCACTACAGTGTGAGTATCGCCACCATAGGAGGCTGTGGTTCCAGCTCATGTCAAATAACTGCCGTTGTTGATATATGTGCTCACAGGGCCTTTGCTGGGATCCATGTACTTTTCTTTGAACGTATCACATGTCAGTCATATTACTGGTCAGCAAAAGGAAATGTCATGTC
Organism: Pterophyllum scalare; assembly: GCA_024447675.2. Taxonomy (NCBI): domain Eukaryota; kingdom Metazoa; phylum Chordata; class Actinopteri; order Cichliformes; family Cichlidae; genus Pterophyllum; species Pterophyllum scalare. The sequence continues at coordinate 148,117 of JAMQGT020009999.1, forward strand.
AGCCTGCAACCGTCACAATTATAATACAGTCTTGATGAAGGCGGCTTGCTGCGTGGCGAAAGGTAACACCTGTCGTTCCCAGCAGCCCGTCTCATCTCACTTTTTAATCACACACTGGATGTTTTTTTTAACCCAGCTGGAGGCCAAATTTTGCTTGTCTTATAAAAATAAATCCTTTTTTCTTTTCTTTTTTTCTGAGCCAGAAAAATGTGCAGTCTGTCTCTCACACTCATATCTTCCTGCTGGTTTTCACCTATGAGAGGAAAAAACTGACAAGTCAAAAACAGTCTTGAAGCAAAATGTTCAAACAGCCAGAGTGTCTTTTAGTGCAACCAGTTCTGTCACTGACAGCAGTTAAATGAACAATGTAAACATTAATACAAATTAAATATGTGAGTAATGGTAACATTAATATATAATGAAGAGGAAAATTGGCTCTAGAGTCAAAGTTTTTTTTTTTTTTTTTGTAGGCTGAAAAATGCTCAGTTGTACTAAAGTTGGTCAGTTTTAAGAGTCCGTTGCGATTGCTTTTGGACCCACTCGCCGAGTGGCCATTCAAAGAACTGAAGTTTGTCTTGAAGCAGTCACGTTAAAACACTGCAGTGTATATCATTGCAACGCTCTATGATTTTGCCATTTCCAAAAAAAAACATTAAGTCTACCAGCTCCTGTACACAGCAGTTGTGCATTTGCCAATTAGCCTGCCTTTTTTAAGCTGTGGGTGCAGTACCAGCATTACTGACCTGCACACTGGACGTGGAGAGCTGCTCCTGGACTGTAAACTGTGCTGGGAAGAAACTTTTTGTGGAGAAGCTTTGTGAAGTGCTTAGCGCTGAGTTTGTGCAGAGTGTGCAATTAAAGTCGGGTGTTTGCGAAGCAAAGACGACAGCAATGGACACATAACTAAGGCGTGGGGGGGGGCAATGCAAGATGATTTATTTAGGTTAGCTCCTCTCCTAATTAGATTAATGAATAATGACTTCCTCTGTATTTTCTATCCACTGAACAGGATGAACTTCATTTTCTCCTTTTTTATTTTCATAAGGTTTAATCTTGTCTGACTTTGTGTGTGAAAAAGAAAAAAGAACTGCCACAGCTGGCTGAGCACTGTTATAACTGAACAGTGCACAAGATAAAACAGCACCCAACCGTCACTGATGGCAGCCGCACCCTGAACTGTGAATAACTTTAGGCCTTTATACAATTTACAGTTATCATGGAAAATTACATTTGGGACCAAAACAGGTTGTTTTTGTTTTTAAATGTACGGGACTTATTGTGGTCAAAGGTTTTTTTTTGACTTCCGTGTATAGAATAAAATAGATCCACATAATCGATCAGTACTTGGCTGTTGTTCACCACGTGATTGCAGAAATGTGGGTAAAAAGTGTTGAGGTTAATACTGCTTTGTTAAAAACATGGCCTAAGATCTAATGGATAGAGGTAAACTGTAGGAATGGATTTCATTTCTTGCATATATGAAGTGCAGATGTTGAGCTGTTTAGACAACGATAAGTCTAGTCAAGACAAGAGGTCTCTCCTGGTGAGTCTAAAGACAGGATGACCCTGCTATGATGTTTAACCACACTGATTCCTTATCTGTTTGCTGTTGAGGTGACACATAGGGGCTGATGTGAGAGCCAGAGGGCCACTGTATAAAGTTATATCTCAGCATGCGCTGGGAAACCTGCTGGGGGAGGCTGAGTCACTGAGGTACTGAGAGAGAGTGGACACCACATGTTTTTAACTGGCTGCCAAGTAGGGGGATAGTACATCACCTGTGACTGGTTACAGATCTAAAAACAAGAATTATAAGATGCAATCCAACGCAGCGGATGAGACGCTTTCACCCTTCACAAATCGTTTGCAAATATAAAACCACAAAAAGTACATGCTGAAGCCTGGAGCTGAGCCAAAGCTGTAGGAGAGCACACACACTTTCCTCCTGACAGGCTGTCTTTAGGCTGTCACAGATGGTGTGTGTGTGTGTGGGGGGGGTCTTTTTATCCTTGGTTAACTTAATATCAGTGGTTCAAAGTGAAGAATAAAAACAGATCCTTTAGCAGACGATCCCATCAGAGTCATTTAACGGCCTGTGTTGCAGCATTATTTCATGAAATAGAGGGGGTTTATTACAAAAGTGCCCCATATTTCAAATATATTTATGTAAAACAGATACTGTAAATGTCAACTGAATATTTCATCTCACAATTTGTGGTTTATTTTTGACCCATGTCTGTTAAAAGCAGGAATAAATGTTTTTGAATATAAGGGTTCCTCCTCCCTGTAGTCAGTTCTAAGATTTTACATATCAGGAGATAATTCAAATCACCTGCTGCTTAACAGGTGTAAAAAATCAGGTCATACTGGTCATATTGTAGAACCATGTGATGTGATTGGCAAAAACTGAAGGCAACATATCAGCAGATCAGCAAACACCTCATATCAACTGGAAAGCACAGCGGTGGAGGGGTGATGAATTGGCTTGTTTTGCAGCCACAGGACCCGGACCCCTTGCAGTCGCTGAGTCAACCCTGAATTCCTCTGTATGCAATTATTCTGGAATCAAATGTGAGGCCATCAGTCTGACAGCCAAAGCTTGGCCAAATTTGGCAAATCTACAACAGAACGGCTGAAAAAGTGTTGCAACGGCCCAGTCAAAGTCCAGACTTCAACCTGATTGAAATGCTGCGCATAAACACATGCCTGCAAACCTCAGTGAACTGAAGTAATGCTGCAAAGAAGAGCGAGACTAAAATTTCTTCACAACAATGTGAGAGACTAGTGACATCATACAGAAAACAAGTACTTCGAAACATGGCTGCTAAAGGTGGCTGTGCAGGAAGAATCGTGGGATGCTTCTGGCTTAGTTTTATATGAAATAAATACTGACACGGTGTAATATATCATGTGTTGGCATTCATCTCAGGTAGTATTTACCTCATTTTAAGATTAAAAACATGTCATTATGTCCTGATATGTAAAACCGTAGAAGTGACAGACGGGGTGTATATGAATGTATATGTTTTTTCAGAATAAGAGTACCAGATCCTGAACTCATTTTCAGGCTGTTTTATGCATTTTAAGACACAAGATTGAGGTTTTTAATAGTTATCTTCTTCACAGCAGCGCTAAGTGTTTTACATAAGCATAAATTTGCTCCTCTTCTAATTACAGTGAGTGTGTGATTAATGACTTCAGCTGCATTTTTATCCACTGAACAAGATGAACCCTCCTTCCGCCTGTTACTGTCTTCTTATCTGAATGTGTGTTTGTGAAAGAAACTGTCCCCCCTGGGTAATGTGCTTCAACGACTCATGTTTACAATGCATTTTTACAAAGGCGGATTTTTCTTTCTGATCTCAAGGGCAATTTATTGGAAACACACCAGCTTTGCACAAAATTCAAAGCGGAGAGTCAAAAATGCAAGACTTTTCGTCTTGCAGTTTCCCGCTCATCTGTTGTGCTCGGATGTTCAAAGCCGTGTTTTCAGCCTTGTACGTCCAATATACATTCCACAGTGAAGGCGCAGGCGAGGCGACCTGCGGCCAACAACTCACAAGGGATGCCAAGTTTTAGGGAGTCGGAAGAAAAGCTGAACTTTATTTAGCAGCAGACATGTTTACAATAATTTACACAAATGCCCGAGCAGTTTCCAAGAAACACATGAGAAGTAAACCAGGACGTAAAGCCTCATTAACAGACTAGCTCCTGATTAACTTGTTGATGATTAGCTGCTAAATATCAGCTGCTACTCTGAGCTAATCTTTTGTTCTCATAATGTCTAATGCATATGAATGTAATTGTGCTTCTGACTAATTAACCATGCAAGAGTTAGCGCAAATGGACTGGCATAAAGTTGGATGCAGATATTGCTTCATAGGTTCACCCGTCAGGATGAACTTAACGTTTGATCTACAGCCAAGTCGACGTGATGAAATACCTGCAAAACTAAGAACATTTCCATCACCTTAGCGACAGGTGATTACTCAAACTGTGGGGCTCAGTAGAGTGAACGTGGCTTTTGCAGGGAAACTAAAAAAGCAAGGGTTTGCTCAGGGTCTGAACCGGGGAATGCCAGGAAACAGGCCATTGTCTTGATCATGACCGAGTAGTTTTGGTGGCTAGCGCATGAAAGTGAAGCTGAAAAGTGGTCCCACGGAAAGCTCGCTCTGATAGAGACCTTACATTATTTTAAACCATGGGAAAATATATCACAAAGCATATTTTCAGATGATTACTCGTAGAAAGAATTCATACTGTGGCAGAGTTCTGAGTATAGAAACAGCCACATAGCAAGTTAGAAAGGTAAGAAGAGAAGGTCAAAGCCTGGCTTTTTTCCTCACCTCCACACTGCTGTCCAGTCACGCCATGTGGTGAGTGTAAATGTCAGATCATAGCGTAGAGAAGGTTGCAGAAATGGTCCGATCCCCTAATGCAGCATCGGGAATGTGTGTGGGGAAGGCCGGGTTATGTCTTCTTCTATCGTAGCACTACAGTGTAATCATAGTGTTTGTTGTCCTTTGTCATACATGCTAATAAAAAGCATGAAAGTCTTCCTCGTCCATGCCATGTTTAAGATCTTCTATTTTTTCCCAGCTTGATACAATAAAACTGTGGAGCTAGTCGACCGTATTAAAAATCCGCTTTTATGAGAAACAGTATTTATCTATGTTGATGTGTTTTCTGAAGAATTGTTTTATAAGAGGTTTTTTTTTTTCAAACCATAATACTAATGTGGAACAGATTGCAAAGTATATAATACAACTGCATGCCAGGTCTCCAGAGGTTAATCCTTTTACTGCATGTGATAAGCTGGTGTTCTGAAGTGAGCAACACCAGTGAAATGTGATGCTTATACATAAAAACAATAAATAAACTCAAAAGCAAACAGGTACTTTCATCATGAAAAAGGTGGGGAGACCCAGGTATTTAAACAACAGTGGGGTTTGCCCCCACTACTGTTCATGTGCATAATCACATTCGCCGAGGTGCGAAAGGAGGCGTGGCTCACCAACCAGAAGAGAATGTGCTCGCGAAATGGCTCAATTTTGCTGTATCCCCACAACAGCTGCCCATCGGTGGATCTCATCACGTCCACAGAAACGGCAACAAGAAACTAACACAACCTGAAGCAGAGCAAATCAGGAGGAAAGTCATGATTCAGGAAAAGAAGGCCATCACAGCTCTGAGTAAGGATTCAGCAGTTCCCAGAATGAGGGCCCCAGTGGTGCTTATGAGCATGATACACATGACCATATCTTGCCAGAAAGCCCCTATTTTTGTGACAGAGTGGATGGATATCCAGGCAGCCAGAGGATGCAGCAGAGGTCTAGTAAAACATCTGAGTGAGTGTCATATTGCTCCTGAGATGGTTCACTGTGTTTGCAGTGACCCAAAGCCACCAAACACCAGTCATTTCAGTCATGATAAAACACACAGACACACTGTACAGAGAATAGTGTTGTTGAGAAAGGGCAGCATTCCTGGACTTTCATCACAAAAAAAAAACAGCGCCCTTCCTGCACCCTTTGCCTTCACGTAGCTGGTGGTCGGACATGTTCACATTCAGATCCACCTGCAGATCCCCCTGCTGACATTGCGTGGGGAGGCAGTAGCATGAAAGCAGCAAGTTGTAAAACACGTGACCTCTAAGTACAGATGACCCCCCCCAATGTAACAGGAACCAGACGATGAGAGGTGCAGGATCACAGAGATGCTTGGAAAACTGACACATCCCTGAACAACAATGTCCAGTTTAACAAGTCATTCCATCTCATGTTTAAGTTTTAATTTATTTATTTTTTGGGGGGGGGTCTCAGCACCTCTGGCAGCACGGTGGCGCAGTGGTTAGCACCGTTGCCTCACAGAAGGCCCTGGGTTCAAATCCCCGGTTGGGGCCTTTCTATGTGAAGGTCTCATGTTCTCCCCATATACTCTGGCTTCCTCCCACACTCCAGAAGTGTGTGTGGTAGGTTAACTGGTGATTCTAAGTTGGTGTGAATGGTTGTCTGTGTCTCTGTGTTAGCCCTGTAACAGACTGGTGAGCCATGCAGGGTGTCCTCCATCTTTCACCCCATGACAACTGGGATAAGCTCCGGCTCAACTGTGACCCTGAATTGGATAAGTGGATGGAAGGATGGATAGATGTTGAACTTTGTACCCATACCCTTCTTAAATGCTGAAAAAAGCCCCTTTTGTGAAGCTCTTTTCATGTCCAGTGACATCACTAATTAACCTAAATGTAGTGAGACTGACTCCCGGTTATCTTTTTTTTAAGTGTTGCCAATCTCTTGCTATCTTTTTTTTAACCTGCCCCACATTTTTAGAAATGTGGCATAAATAATCAAAATAAGCTCATATATTTCAAACCACAATAACATTTTTCAGTTTTAACATTTAACATCTTTACTGTCTTAAAATAAAGAGAGGCTTTAAAACTAGGTTGCACATTAAGCCCTCTCCACCAATAATTCAGCATGAAATCAAGCATGATAATTTAGTCTTTAGGACTTTAACCACTCTAGAACTTGAAAAAGAGAAAAGGAACAGTGAGATGAATTTAGTGAGAGGGGTGATGCTGGCGCATTTATTTTATTATACTCATCTGCTGAGCTTGTTTTTTTTTTCCTTATTATTAACTTTTTATGTTTTTTCTTTCCTTTTATTACCCCACATGGGTACTTAAAATTTAATTGTCATATTTTATTGTTTATGAGATGCAGCCTTGTTAGTCTTGAAAATGACATGAAAGACAAGTTTTCTGAAACACTTTTGAATGGCTCTTTGCCAAGATTGTTCTCTGATCCACTGTAAAAAAAAAAAAAAAGTAGTTCTTATCTGCAGTTTCTCCATCCTCTTCACTTCAGCCAACCACCATTATCCTCCAAATGGATGAGCTGCTTCACTCATATATTGATGGCATCTTTAAACCTTCTCTCCATCTCGAGATTGCATCGAGCACCGCCGCAAGTAAAACCGCTGTTTCGATCGGAAATTAAGATTCAAATTTATTCAAATTCGAGAATTGCAATTATATTCATTCTGTTTGCAGAAATTGGAAGCAACACAGCATCTGCATAATTTCCACTTAGGTGTGTTTCTTGCTCTGCAGTCTGCACAAGTTTTGTCTTCCTCGTGGGATAACAACAGTTTGATGCCTATGAATAGGGAGGATGATGTCCTTTTTTGTGGGTCTTTATGTGCAACCTGGGATCATAAAGGCCACCGATGTTCTTATGATTTCTTAAGCATCTGGAAGAAAGTAGACGTCAAATGAAAGGAGACAGAAGAGGTCAAGAGAAATTTAAGTGATGGGAGCAAAGCGGAGACTAGTGGTGCTGGCGGTGGTGGTGGTGGAGTGATTTGTTGACTGAGAACAACCCAAGGATGTGTATTGACAGCAGGGCACCAAAAAGAGACTAATGTGATTAGCCGGGTGGAAGATATTGAAAAGCAATAATACATAACCTGATCCTCTTCTTCTACCTTCCTCCAAGCATCCTTTACATCCAGAATGTGATCTCCCAGAACAGCTCAATACTACGAATAATACTGAGCAATGAAAGTTTTAATTACTTAATCGGTTTTTGTGCACGCGGATTCGGGTGTGCATTTTGTTTGCATTTCAGTGTCATTTCATTCAACAACTGCGTGCAACAGGGCTCACGGAGGCATTTGTGTTTCTGCACATGCGTTTGTTTCATGTGTAGTCATCTCGCTTTTCAGCCCCATCATGCTTTCTGTTCCACTGGCAGCGATCAAAGGCCCCGTGTGCTCGTTCAAACGGCATACATGGCTGGTTGCTAATGTGCTGGAAATCCTCAGCGCAGAGACAAAACAAACTTGTGTGTGTGTGTGTGTGTGTGTGTGTGCGTGCGTGCGTGTGTGTGTGTGTGTGCGTGCATGCGCGCGGGCGTGTGTGCGCGCCCACACGCGTTTTACTGCGTGTACTCATACAACAGTCTTTGTAATGTATATGTCCATTTATCATAATTGAGGGCTCTAAACATTAAATCTGTATTCACTGGCATGGTTTTCTTTCCTGTTCTTGTTTTTTCCCTGTTATTTCATTTTCCTGCATATCTCTTTTCACATTACACATTACAATAACCTCCTTACATTCCCGCATGTTGTTTGTTATTCAAGCCATAAAGCTCAGGCTTCCTCCACTCCAGCCGTTCATTTTATTCCCCAGGAAAAAGGCCAGCGGCTCCATTGTCACATGGCTGCAGATGATTGAATACTTTTACAAGTCAGACTAAATTCGTGGATCCTGCCGTGTATAAAATCACCTCCATTAATGTGTTCGTGTGTCACAGCAAATAAGCTCATAAATATATTTGTGTCCTCAATAAATGGTTTTTCTTAAATTATGTAAATTTAATGTAACTTATCATGACTCACACGGATACTCATTCATGATAGCTGCAGGCCGGTCCATGCAGTACCAACCACAGCATTTTTTTTTTTTTTTTCTGAATGAAATAATTTGACTTTGTTTCTTTACAACAGAATCAAGAAAAGATTAAAGATCAGAAGAAAACATCCACCAACAAAATACTTTTTTTCTCATGAAATCTGGAACATCTGGTCATGAAATTTGTCACACACATTTTTTACACAGCAGGGAACAGTGTGTGTTTGATATTACAGTGTGTTATTATTTATGTAACAAAACCTAAGCCAAAAGGCTGTGAGTGGAAAACTAAGAACTATTAGTCCTACTACAAGTAGTGTGAGCACCTTTATACAAGCAGAAGTTTTGGCAGTTTCCTGGACTGGAGCATTCAGGTAAGTGTTGCACAATGCCAGGGAGAAAGCCACCAGTAATTCTTGTTCCCCATCAAACTGGGAAGGGTTATAAGGCCACTTCCAAAACAATTTGAAGTCCATTCCAGACTCACACATGAGTCCCTCTGTCTGACAGCAAAAGGTTGGCTGAAATTAGGTCATGCAACAGGACAATGATCCCAGCACACCGACAGAATAGCAGGAAAGGGAAAGAATCAAGGTGTTGCAATGGCCGAGTCAAAGTCCAGACCTCAACCTGACTGAAATGCTGTGGCAGGACCTTAAGAGAGCTGTGCATAAATTACTGCCCACAAAACTCAATGAACTGAATCAATGTTGTAAAGACGAATGGGCCGAAACTCCTCCACAAAGATGTGAGAGACACACAAAGTCAAACAGAAAACAAGCTCTTCAGGTTAGTGCTGCTAAAGGTGGTTGTGCAAAGTGTTGAATAACGGCGTGTCCATATTCTGTGATAACAGCAGTGTTGTGGTGTTCGATTGGCAATGTTTACATTTTTTAGCATCTTAGGTTCACCGCTTGCTAATATTTGTATTTATAGCTGAGAATGATGGAAATGTTAAGCAGGCATTTGTTCATAAATAAAAGGTTTTGGAGAAACTGATGATGGTGTCAGAGGAAAAAAGTAAGGATACTAAGTAAGTTACAAAACACTTGTGCTAAAAAAAAAAAAAAAGAGGAAAAGACAAAGTATCACCAAAGATGTCAGACATTTAGTCTGTGATCTGTGAGTATCTGTACAATATTTCATGATAATTTATCATTCATTAAAAAAAAAAGCGGTTCTCCAAGTTGAGAAAAACCTCTGGCCCGAACACACCGAAAGCTCAAAAGCCATTAAACGAAAAATGTTTTAATATCTGTTTTCAACAGCAGTCGAGCTCGGCTGGTACAACCCTGCATGCAGATAGTGGTTAGGTTGTACGACATATTTGGATTATCTATGATATATATCTTATTCAAGTGCTACTGATATGTTGCAGTAATAACGTGCTGTGGAAGCATTTTGCCCGGCCATCGCTGGAAGCTAATGTCTAAAGGTGAAATCCACTTCAGGGTCAAACCACAAACCCAGTATGCCACTGCTGATTGATTTACAGGGAGATATTCTCTCATTTCACTCTCTGTAATAGGTCCTGTAATAGCCACTTGCAAAGCAGTTCTAACTTTTTTTTAACATATAATTGTGCTTCTTTATTGGTCTCTAGTCACAAGGTTAATGATTTAACTAGTGAGACTTTGTGAGAAACAGACACAAATTCAAATGGAGCTGGGATTTAGTCAACTGGTGTGCAGTTATTTTCCTTAATTGTTTCCTGAACTTTGCCCTTGAGGTTTTCCCTGACCCGGCATATCCTGATGAGGCAAAATGACAGACATGAATTTAGGAAGATGGAATACGGGAGACCTGGGTGTGAGTGTGAGTGGATGTGTGTAAAGGTGGTTGTTCTGGTACGGACCAGGTGGCAGCAAAGCCAAAAGTACCTCATTTACTTCTGACACAAACTCCTCCATCATCTCCATGGTTGAAGCCTGGGTTTATTCCTGAACCTTTTCAGTGAAATTGTTCCCACAAGCTAAATGATGTTTTAAAGGGGCCTTAATGACTACAGAATTTCCCACATTAATGTCCTTTGTTTCCTCGGCTAAAATAGTTTTGAACGAGAGATGAAGATCTGACACTTCTGAGAAATGTTGGCCAGAAATGTTTTCATCCGTCCATTTAATCTCCATCACATGTCAACCCAGAACTTTCCACCCTGCCTCCACCACAACAGCAGATTAGCCACTACAGAAGTATCAAAAGTGATTCTGGTGATTAGCAGTAGTATTAAGTGAGGGCAGCTACACCGAGTGGTGGTCTAATAAATTTAAAGTACTGTATATAATAAGAATAAAATGAGTAGGAAAGCAGTAATTTCCTTTATATATTTTGTATGTGTTGAGGGTTCAGAGCCATGACTCCATGAAGCAAACTGAATACTTAGATATTAGTTGTTCTGAGATGTTGGGTATGAAAGAGTTGTGCACTTGAGTTTTGAACCCCCGTCAACCAAATCTCAACACAGAGGAACTAAATTTAGTAAGTTTCTATCCATTTTAATCAAACAAAGCATCAACTGGATTATCTGAATTCAATTCAAAGTTCGTTTTGGTAAGGGTGAGAGGTTGCACAGGCACAAATTTGGCAAATAGTGTGTGTGTGTGTGTGTGTGTGTGGTGAGCCATTGTATAGGTGTTGCCAAAAAAAATACTCCTGCCTTTTCAGTGCATTGCGAGTTAGGGCACAATGAAGCACTGACTCATGCCATGGCTGGAAGTTCTTCTTTACACACCTCAGCACATTACGGTACAAGTTCACATTGACAGTCTGACCCCAGTGAATGAATTTACAATGCATAACCCTGTGAATGTTGGGAAGAAAAAAAATAAAAGAGACAGGCATTTTCCTGACCACGCTCCTGACAGCAGGCACTTTCTTCAGCCTTGGAGACTACTAGCTCTCGTGACGAGTGATGATCCACAACACGAAGACTGAATCATCCCAGACCTGCTGACAAAGATCCTCACAGACTCAGCGATGGTACTATTTCTGCTCTGTGGTGCAAACTGCAACTATACACCTGCAAGTGGTCACAAAAGCCTCAGAGTGGTTACTGCTGACACTTGATGCATGTATATGACCATGCTGTGCTCAGTTTCTGACTGCTAGTCTCTGCCTGTGTGCATGCCTCCATAGGCCCAGTGTACTTTGAGCTCAGTTCAGATCCAAGCACCCTAATGCTACAGTCCAAAAAGTTTTGACTATTGATACTTGATAATTTAAAAAGAAAAATTAGAAAAATTAGAAAAGCATTTCATTAAAAATCCCCAAAAGATGCAAGGGAGAACAAAAATGCACGCAGTGTAATCATGAGCAAGGACTGATATTAGCCACATTCAAAAATTACTCCCCCCACCCCCCAAAAAACGTACATAAATGAATAAATGAAATAAAAATGATAATGTAGTGATATAATTGTGAGATTTAAACAGCAGAAATATAATCTTCATATTTAATATAATCCCTTAAATGCCTTGTATGCCTCTGCGGCAAACCCTCTCTCCATTGTTAATCACAGCCTTGACAGAATTAAGGCTCATCCTGTGGGATTAACACTGAACTTGCTATTTAGCTGTAGCACACACAGCCCTGACCTGGCCTAATCATCTAATGCAGCTGTTTCTGTGCTGCACTAGCTGTGTAAGCCTAAAGTACTTGTGAGGTCACGATGCAGACTTTCTTTATGAGCTGGATGAGGTAGAAAGTTTCAGTACTCCCACTGAGGTGCACTGGTCAGCGCTGTACCATGTCCCAGACATCAACCCCGGGGGACGTCAGCGTATCAGAGCATGAAGAGAAGTGGAGGATGGATGATTTCTTTACTCCTGGTCTAAATCATTCCTCTCTTCCTTCTTCTCTAGACCAGTTCCCAGCATCTCTGCCTGGCTTTCTCCTTCCACCTGGAAAAATAGCAGGCAGTGAAACGTGACACGGGGCAGCGGCTTGGGGGTGGGGGTGGGGTGTCACTGTTCTGTCGCACTAATGGAGATGGATGTGGGCTCAGAATTGTCTCCTGAACAGCCTCCACAAGGGAGAGAGAGCGAGAGATGGGGGTTGGGGGGGGGCATTTCTCCTCTGCTTCCTCCTGGGGTACAGAAATCTCTTAACGAGAGGGAAGGGCTGAGCACTCACGACGTGATTTGAGCGAAGCAAGGGGAAACCATGAGATGGAGACCTGCAGAGAGAATGGGATGGCTGAGAGAAAAGACATGTGGAGAGATAGGAAAGGGAGAATAGGCTGAGAGAAAATGGGCAGCGGGAGAATAGAGCAGAGGAATGACATGTTGACAACAGAGGAAGATAGATGATAAGACAGGAGGGAGAGAGGATTGAAGGACTAATGATATTCAAAGAGGTATAATGCAAAGAGAGAAAATGCCAAGATGAAGACTGACAGAGATAAATAGACCATGATTGCTGACAAATCACTTCTTTGCTATTATGCCTCCAGCAACTCCATCCTCGAAAAGTCTCCATCCCTGTCCTGCAGCCCAAGATTTAGATTTCTTTGTCTTTTTTCATAGCTATCACAATAACTAAGCATCTTAGGGCTGAACCGAGGTCGGCAGAGGAAAATCCATAAGAAAATATAAATTGTGGATGATAAGGAGTGAGTCATGCCGCAATCAGACAACACAATATTAGCTCTGTAGCACGCTGATGTGTAAGACACAATTGTGCAGTGCGGCATTGTGGACAAAAACCTTTGCATGACCAGACAGCCAGGATCATGCACACAACTCTGGAGGCCATTGTGTGTTTACATCCTTGTTTCCAGAGGCTGATCCATGACACTGTCCTCGAGACCAACATCTATTTTGGGATTTCTCTCAAACAAGTCAGTGCATGGATTGAATTTTTTTTTTCTCAAACAGAGTCATGATAAATGGCCTCTATTCTGAACCCCGTTGCTACACTGAATGCTCTGTATATGTGGACCATTTGTGGATACACTGGCCGTGAGTGCAACTCATCAGCCAAGGTGATCCACAAAAGTTTTTTTACATATTTTACACAAGGTGTGTGCAGCCTCATGCAGACAGTGTGCCACAGTTGTAGCCGATAAAAGATACATTTTGCTGCACATCTGCTCCATGAGCGCTCCACATTCCGCGTAGCCAGGTTGATGTAAGGCTGAACCATCTTTCCTTTTTCTCCAGAGCGGATCTCTCCGGTACATATGCACCACTTATGCCCTGTTCTCAGTGGCTCTGGTTACAGAGTTACACCATCTGTCGCCAAATCATGGTTACACAGCTTTAGTCCATTTTAGTCTGTAAGTCAGCTGATAATTCCACTGCTTTCATACTGGCTGAGGTATCTCAACAACTGAAGGCATTTTTCATCCCCAAAGGATAAATCTTAGATTCTTTGGTTATCCTTTAATTCTTCTTTTAGGGCCACTCTGAAGTTAATATGTGCAGCTGGCTACTTTACTAGTTTAAGATCAAATACCATCTTCCCATCAGCTTTAGGTGTGCTTGGTGTTTAGTGCAAACCTTAGCATGCTAATGATAAATTCAGAGGACCAATGTAAAAATCAACATGCGTAATATAATGTTAGCATTCTGGTATTTAGCCCAAACCACCACTGCGTCTAATATCAACTTACGTATTAGTTGATATGGCTGTAGATTTTCGCTTTTTACTTTCAGAGTCAAGTTTTGTTTTGTTTTTTCCTTGTCACTCAAAACGGGACATTTGAGACTTTTTATCCTGGTTATAATCGGTTCACAAGAAGACAGCAGAGGTAGGGGTTTACATGCCCTGGGCTCCTAGTGGGCAGAACGCAGCTAAAAAAAAACTCAAACAGCAAAATCCAAACACCTTTACTGCAATAAGGCAAAAGTATAAAACATTGCCGTGCCATGCAGGCAGTTGCTGTGTTATCTCCCACTACCACGTGGAGACCTCCAATTGCAAAGTTGCATAATGCAGGTTTAATAAAAGAGAATGGAAACACAGTGATGTTGCTTGGGAGGAATGAACACACCACACTTTGATGCTTCAGATGTCAGATACATCGCTGTTTCATATTTGCATCTAGGAATGGAATACACATCAGACAACTTTACCAACATCAAAAATTGCTACCTGCCTCCTGGTATTGCCATCCATGTATATTTGGAAAGATCTGAGAGTCAGCCTTGAAAGCAGTGGACTTTCACAGCATTACTTTGCCAGAGCCCTATTAGCCTCTGCATTCTGTCTATGTGTGACTCACTTGAAAGGCTTTGATAAAGTCTGGAGGGAAAAAGACTTTGAATGAAAGCTTTGCAATTTCTCTATTTTCTCTGCAGAGAAAATAAGCAGGATCAACTTCCTGTTTTAGGCCACCGTCAGATTCTTGGGTTTTGCAGAGTTTGAATTTAAACTGGGTGAAGCAGACACAGACTCACGTGCATAGGCGAACACAATAAATCTTTTTTAAGGTTTTAATGGTTTTGCAAGAAGCTGTCTGCTCTTATCCAGTATTTACTCTGCTTTCTTCTACAACGCCGCAGAGACTCCTTCCTAAATCTGTGCTCTTACAGCATTATGATAGCAGGCAACAAGCATTTGGACAGTGCCTATTTTGGGATGTGACTATCGTGATCTAAAACAGTGCTTTTCTTTCTATATACAATAATTTTCAAATTATTTATTTAAAATGTCTCACTTGTGACATTGTCCACTAGGTAACATTTTATACATGCCTGACAGTTTCGTGAAGCTACAATCTAAACACTATTACTTTAATAATAACAAGTGGTAATATTGTTTGAAGTAATCTACAGTTAAACCTATACTTGAGAAACAACATCTTAATTTGTGGCTTAATTTTATAACAATTTTCAGCATTTTTCTAACAATCTTTAACCTTTGATTTCTTCTTTTTCTTCTTCTTCTTTTTCTTCGTCTTCTTTTTCTTCTTCTTCCTCCTCCTCCTCCTCCTCCTCTGGTGTAGGCTATCATTAGTGTGCTACATCAGCTTCCATGACTAACCACAGAAACTGCTTGTATTGTATATTTTTCATGCATAACCTTCTCTTATACAATAGCCCCATCTTGTGGAGACATACCACAATACAACTGTTGTTGGTTTTCTCTTTGTTATTTATATAAACCTACCTATATAAAACTATTTATAAATTATTTTTTGAGTGCTCTCTGTTTTTGTTATTGTTCTCTGTTGTTGCTATTATTATTGAGACCCCAGCATCAGCATGTATTATTAGGTCCCTGTTTGCTTTCATTTTTGAGTTCCTGTATGGCCCTCCCGTTGCTCTCCAAACTCTCTCTCAGTTCTGCCAGATCCCTTCTTATCTCCTCAAGTAGCTCCAGCTTTGAAAGCTTCCTGTCAATGGATGAGAGCACCTCCTCCTGTCCAGCTTCCCCAACAGTATTATCCTGCTCTGTCACGGCATGGTTCGGTTCAGGGGGCTGACATGATGCCATGGTTCCTTCCCAAACCATCTCAAAGTACAAGTCGATGAAGGCTTCCAACTCCTCCAGACTGCTTTTTCCCCACTGGTCAATGAGTACCTGCAGGCCTCCAGACTCAGAGAGCCTCCTGAGAGTCCGCTCTCTCAGTGCAGGATGGCAGAGTGATCGCACACTGATCAAATCTTGTTCTACACATGCCGCGTTCTGTGTCTCAGATGAAATCAGATGCATTGTTTCAAGTCTGTGTGAGACTGGATGCACGAGGCCTTCACTGTCCAGTCTCACATGGTTGTGAGGAGCAGGGACCGGGGCACGCAGAGTCACTTTTGGCAACCTCAGTTCTTGTTTGCCAGAAAGCAGAGAGAATACATAGGACATGAAGTATTCTCTGTCCACGAAAGTGCGTCCAGTCCATTCTCTGGCTCTTCCTGCTGGTAACGCCACTATCTGAGTAGAAGCTTCTGTGAGGTTCAGTGACTGAGATGGCGTGGATTCATGCACTGTGAAGGAAATAATAACACTTGATTTCACATGAGCTTAAAAAAAAAAAAAGTCCAGTCTATCCTTGTTAACTTTTAACTGTATAAATCACAAACTAGATCTCATTCCATCAGGTTTACTCACAGTCATCGGACTGCTCGGGTCTGCTGCTCATGAACTCCTCTGAAGTGTTCTCACAGGGTGGCTGTGCGCCTAGCGGCTGCTCTTGTGCTGGGGAAACACCTTTCCACATGTGATCACCTCTGTGAAGAAGAGCCAGCCTTTCTTCATCCAGCATCTCCTCCATCAGTTCAATTAGCTCTTTAACCTGAGCTCCATTTCCCCAGAGCTTATTGTCTAAAACATGATATCTGTTCCCGCACTTCTCAACAAGCCTTTGCAGTGGCTCTCCTTCACTTTCGATGCGCTGCTCGATGCTCGTGTCACCCAGCCAGTCGCCATAGCTGAACAGGACCATAGTCCTGCACCAAAGCTGGTCTCCCATTGCCTCTAGCTCTTTTTGCAAGCTTTCCCTGTAGGTTTTTTTGAATGACGAGCTTACATTGACAACCAGAAGTACAGCACAGGATGCCTTCAACAAGTCATATGTCACAGTGAAGCAGCCCGGTGTGTCTAACACCGCCACCATCTTCCCCCAGATGCTTCCCTGCTTTTCAGTGCAGGAAGTAGTTTGGGTGTCTGTGTCAAAGCTCTCTCTGCTGAGGATGGTGTTTCCACATGAGCTTTTCCCTGTTTTCCGGCCACCAACAAGCACTACTCTCAGCCGTGTCAAAGGGTCGAGGTTCTCTGGCAGACAGAAGATTTATATATTTGTTTGAAAAAATCTAAACAGAATGCCACATTTTCACAGCTAAATTAAACATTGTTAAATCAGTAAAACAAGATCTTGTTGATTTTGCTAATTAGCCAACTCACCGAGCTGAGATCTTGCCATCTGCCTTCGTTTCTCTTTCTTCATCAGCCGCTCTCTGGCTCTCTCTCGCTCTCGTCGCTTCGTCCCCTCCAGCTGGTCCAGCTCTTTTCTCTCTAGTTCATAATGCCAGTCAGTGTTGCAGCTGGTCATGATTTCCTCAATCTTCGCAATCAGCTCTCTCACCTGAAATCCCTCTCCTTTAGTTCTGCTGCTCAGAACATGATACCTGTTGCCGCATCTTTCGACAATCCAGCACAGAGCCTCTCCCTCGCTCTCAATGTACTGCTCGATTGGTGTGCCTCCCAGCCGGTCCCCAAAGCTAAACAACAGGATAACGCGACTCCAGATGTGTTCGCTAATCAGCTCTAGGTGCTCCTGCGTTGCTCTCCTGTAGGTCTCAGTGAAGGCTCTGTCCACACGGATCACCAGCAGAAAGACGTGAGGCCCCGGTGGACAGAGAGACAAACTCAACACCAGTTCCCTCTGATCAAAGATGGAGCTCTCATCACAGAAGTAGTTCATCCACCAGCCTGGTGTGTCCACCAGTGTCACCTGTCTCCCGAACACCACTCCTTTTCCAGCCTGACACTGAGCTGTCCTGACGAGTTTAGGGCTGTTCTCTCTGCCCAGGATCGCGTTGATTGCTGAAGTCTTCCCAGAGCCCTTTGCGCCGAGCATCACAATCCTGATGTCGGTAACTGGCCGCGGCCTCTCTGACAGAGGGAAAGCAGAGGGAGGGTTGGTTAAGTAGATTATGTGTTTATTCACACTTTTAAGTACATTTTCCATCCAGCATTTGAAATGGTGATCGTCAGCCAAGAAGCAGTCAAAGTAAGTGGAAACTTTTAGATATATATTTTATGACTAATGACCCCCCCTTATATTTGTTTGTCCAATATGAAGCTGGAGCCATCTGCGTCTCCTAAAATATCTTCTTTTGTGGCTTTGCTGAAACAACCGTGCCCAGCTGTTTTAGAAGATTGCCGATGCTATTACGCTTTTGTTTGGGTTTTTTTCTGAATTGCCAAAACACTCCCTCCCATCCTCTGAACCAAAATCTCAACGCACTATGACACATTGGGCACAGCCATTCACTCGTGATGCGTAACGCTAAACCGCAGCAGGCAGAAGACGCACACAACTGCCACTAAAAGAAAACTGTTCACGCTCGCTACTGATATAGTTTGACTGACAAAAGCCAGCTGAGAGGGTGAGGCCCACGAGGGGAAGCTGACAGCTGATGCCAACAATGGATTTAGGCAATCTGAGCATTAGAGAGCAAAGATGAGGAATCAAGCTCAAGAACAGTAACATCGAATGAAATTTGAGAGCTGTGACAGACCAGGTTTTTGCACATGGAATGCCAACTCAAAAACAAAGTAATAGAGAAGTCAACGACTCAGTTCGGCAGGTCCTCTTTTGCTATGATGAGCTTCGATTTCTACTGTGCACTGTGGGCAGCAGCGGTGCAGTGGTTAGCGCTGTGGCGTCAGAGGAAAGAGGTTACAGGTTTCGAGTGGTCGGCTGGGGCTTTTTTTTGTGTGAGGGTTGCATGTTCTGGGTACCTTGACTTCTTCCCACAGTCGCAAGCATGTTAGGTTAACCGGTGATTCAAAATTTGCTGTACATGTGTTTTTACTTCATATCTTGTCATTTTTCTAGTGTAAGACAGCTGCATGAGTTTGGAAGGACTTCAGTTGAGTGTCCTGAACACTGTGTTCTCTTTTTTTATGTATTGTGTAATGAATTCTCAGTAGTGTTATCATTTTGGCTGGTTGTGTGCATGATCTGACCACAGAAAAATAAAGATGAGTCCATAATCTGGAAATGGCACCTGAAAAGCTTTAATGTACATGATCTGATTACAGTGTGTGTGGTCAGTAGTAAATATTGTGCTGTGAATATATATCTTTAATTCCCTTTAATTCTGTTATCATATGTGTCGTGCGCTTTGGCTCTGTAGCACGCCGACGAGTCCGGTGGAGCATGAATGTCACCACTATTTTCACTCAGGCCTTTTAGAGTTTCCCGCATGGATTCATTATTTAATTTGTTTTATCCAGCAACTATGGAGAATAAAGGATATGTGAGTATTTTTGAACTATATGTGTTTACACATGTTTGTAAAAATAGAGAGGGTCTTTTAATCATCTTTTCATTCAAAACCATCTGCCATACACTATGGCCAATCTTTCCTAAGCAAAACTGCTGTTTCAGTGTCATTCTCCCCCAGGCTGGAGGAAGCCCTACATTTGAATTCATGGAAAGAGCCAGGCAGTCCCCACAATGGACCTTTTTCATCTCATGCTTTTCCAATAATATGGTCTTAAGCATTTTAAACTGTGGTTTCCACGTGTTTGTGAGGCAAAGAGACCAATGCGCCTACACTCAGATGAGTTTATTAAGGGGAAAAAAAGAGTTTGCCAGGAGCTGTTACTGTCATGATCCTGGGCCGGTGGCCCAGCGTTATGTTTTGTATATAGGTCTGCGTCCTTGTTCCCCTGTGTCACTTCCTGTTTTCTTTTGACAGTCTCGTGTTTCCTGTGCTTTGTGTTTAGTTTACTTCCCCCTGTATCGTTAGGTTCATTTGGTTCACCTGTTGTCCCCTGGTGTGTTCACTTGCCCTAATCCCCTTGTGTGTATTTAAGCCCTTGGTTTTCCTTTGTTCTTGGTTCGGGTCCTCGTCTGTTCTTCTGTGTGATGTTGGCTGTGTGTTCTGTTTTTGAAGTTTTGTTTTGAGTATTTTTGAGTTTAGGTTGGTGTGGTTCGTGTAGCTGGCCCTGCCCAGCCGTTTAAATAAAGAGTGTTAAACACACGTCCGTTCTCGTCCTGCGTCCTGCTCTGGGGTCCTCCCTGCCTTGCCTGCACCAGCCGTGACAGTTACAGCTCCCTTATTAACAAAGTCCAAATTCTTGCCCCATCACTCACAGAAAAACATGTTTAAAATATATAGTGTCTTGGAAATCATGAAAAATTTTACTATATGGCTGATCACAGTGACTCTAAATGCACCTGAAGTTACCATTCCTTTTGCTCTTCTTCATCTTCCTCCTCCCTCTCAGATTGCTTATATGCATTGCCAGTATCACCCATCATCTCACCCTTACTGGCTATGAATTATGGACTGGCTCATGTGGGTTTTATCATATTATTAGCAACAACTGAGAACAATTTGGAGTCATTCAGTTGGCAAAAAGACATTTGCGCAATAATGGTTTTTAACATCTGCTTCCCGTGGTCAGCTTTATGCGTCACACGTGAATTTTGCAAAGTGGGTTTTTGTAAGTGAGAATGTTTTGAGTTATGCAAAATGGTGACGTGAAATCTGCAAATTTTGCCTGGTGAAAACTCTTTTGTTCCACACTGCTTCAATACACAGGCTCAGCGTGTTACGTCAGGGTGCCGGGGTTTGTTTGTGTGTTTGAGTTCTGCATTGGGTTTCTGTTTGAGTTTTATTGTTATTCTACTGTTTGAAGTTCTCTTTTGATTTCTTTGTTATTCTGTTCCATCAGGAGTTTTAGTCTTTCTGAATTTAGTTCCTATTTTGATTTCATTGTTATAACAGTGTTGCTTCCTTTTCCCTCCTGCGTTCCCTTTTCTCTGCCGTCTGGTCTAATGAGTTTTCTCGCCGCCGTGTTAAGTCATTTGTCTTTTGATAACTTTCCTTTCTCTCCGGAGGTTAGTCTGTTTTACTTTCTGTTTCCCTCCTTTGTGATTGTCAGCCTCATTGTAGTTTTTTTCCCATCTGCATTGATTACTTTGAGCTGTGCCTGTCTCCTGTTGCCCATCAGCCCTTTTGCATATCTCTCTCTCGATAGATATATATAGATATCCCCATGTTGACCTTTGCCGTTGTTGAGTTGTCTATGTTGTTCTCTTGTGTCATTGTGTTCTGTTGTTTTTTCATCACCTCCTTCTTTGTCTTCACTCGTTGTAACACGGTATAATGTTTGGGATTGACTCTTTTAACAGCCTCGCAGAAAGGAAAGTATTTTATAGTTTTATCATTGACTCACCTCGCATCCGAGATCTGTGTTGTTTCATTCTGATAAACCTCCGCCAAGCCCTCTCTTCCACCCCTCTCTTCTCCTCTGCAGTTGCCCGTAAAATGTTTTCCTGCATTTCAAACACTCGGTTTTCATTGTCTGTGACAAGTTTCTGTATCTTTGCCAGCAGCTCTGTGACTTCAGCGCTATCACTCAGGACAACACTGTGACACCTCCGGCTGCACTTCTCACTGAGCCAGCGGAGGGCCTTTCCCCCTCTCTCCACACACTCCTCTGGATTTGTGTCTTTGAACTTCTCATCAAAGGTGAAGACGACCACGCAGTGACTCCACACCGCGTCACCCAGCAGGGCCACGTGCTCCTCCACAGCCCTCCGACGCCTCTCGGTGAAAGCTGAGCTCGCCTTGATTATTATGAGGAATGCATGCGGGCCTGGTGAGCACAGAGCGACGCTGGTTATGATCTCCCTCTTCACCAGTTCAGATGTGTCCCGAGCACTGAAGTCACACCACCAGCCAGGAGCGTCCACTACTGTGAGCCGCTGCCCGGCCATTACGCCGAGCCTCCGGGCGCACAAAGTCCCCTCTTTGGTGACAAACTCATCTTTACCCAGGATTAAGTTTCCCACAGAGGTTTTTCCAGAGTTTCTGCCACCAAGAAGTACAATCTTTAACTGTGAGGTACACCAGCCTTCCCCTAACAAAGAAAGAAATGCACAATAAGAACAAAAGGCAAGGAGACGAAGGAAAATATTAAAGCTAATTCTAACATTTTTTTTTTAGTATTTTAACTAAAATAAAGTATCAAACAATTTCAGACTATGACCAATGTATATATCTGAAACAATCAGAAGAAAGAGATTCCTTTAAATAAAATCCCAAAACAGAGCATAATCACAGATTCAACTTCACCAGTTGAATCTGTGATTATGTCTGTTTTCTTAATCCTGTCAACAGAGAATGGAATTTGGGGATTTTATACTTTTAGAGGAAGGACAAGCAACAACCTACAGGGTTAAAAAAAAAAAAAATGAAGCAAGCACAAACGTGCCAAAAACTGCAGGCGTTTGAGGCTAAAGCAAATCAACACGGCCCAATCTCAAATGTCCCGTTTCACTGCACAATAAACATAATAAAATGATTAATAATAAAAATAAACCATTTAAGACTCTTCAGCTAATTTCTCCCTGCTGGATAACTGTACAGAGGTAAATTGTGACATTGCTTATCTATTTTTAAAGCATTAAGACTTAAAGTTAAGCTTAATTAGGGGTGTGGCTGCCATGAATCACATATGGGTACAGTTTCCTCCCGTTCAGCATTCCATTGCAGTAAAAGACGGTTTAATGCAACTTTAAGGACTTTTTTTTTTATAAGTCTCCTATTTATTATCACATAATTATGCAAACATTTTGCTAAACAAATTAGCCTGCCAGTACTATTATTAGCAACTAACATTTGTGACTGCCATAATGGCAACTTGAGGCTTCCAATGGGTGGCATTATGGGTGGCCACTTCTGACTTCTATGTGTAGCCCATGGATTAGACCAACAAAGACTTCTAACATTTCTCTGAAATTATATTCAGTGGTGTAAACAAAATGTGTTTTTACTTAAGTAGTAATAAATATGTGATTAGAAGTAAGTTATTAACACTGGGCCAGTTTAGCCACTTTATACACTACTTTGTCTCTACAATAATAATTAATATATACCACACTGTAATATGTGAGCAAATGTACTTACAAACAAAACCAACTTTTTTGTCCATTCTACCATATGTAAACAAGATCAAAATATTGTTTCCCCCAGCCCACAGTGTGCAAACAAGAAATGAATCAAGGATAAATGAGGTGTGTTTTAACTATGAGAATATGAAGTACAGATTTTTTTTTTAAAAAAACAAAAAAAACATGAGGTATCAACATCTAAATATGAAGCATCCCAGATTTATTCAAGCCTTTATACATTATTGCTGTCAAAGTATAAAAAAGTATAATAGATTACAATAGTTTCTGTTCTTTTAGAGACATTCCTTTTTTTTAAGTATTAAGAAGTCATCTAATGCATGACACGAAGAGTTAAAAATCAAACATTTGTCTGAGTTTCAGATATAATCATGAATGTTATGTGGTGAATGAGAGGAATCAGATATTAAAACTTACATGCTGACAGATTTCTGGTTGCCATCTCAAAATCTGCACGGTCTATAAGCCTGTAGTGTATAAAATAATCATCATTCGCTCACATGTGCAGTCCATGTTTCCGGGTTCTTCGTGAAAAATGAAGACGCTGAAGGAGTTGTAGTAGAAGTTTGTGTTTCATGAGTCTGAAGGTCATCGCCAATAAGTAATCAGACACATTTGCGGTGAACACTAACAACCACACCTCTCAGCAGCAGGCTGACAGTCGACTCACAAGGAGAATCATTTACCATTTACCACACACACACACACACACACACACACACACACACACACACACACAAACAAAGGCTTTATCTTTTTCAGAACACTGAAAGTGTTTACAAGGATTAAAACTCTGGTAGGTAACTATGAAATCATGGGGCATTACATTAGAAAAAAAATAAGACCGAAAATGTTTTTAAAAAGTAAAATTATTAAAAATAAATGAATATGAGTTGCAGTCAGTAGTAATAAGTAGTATTGCCATATAACTAAATATAAAAGTAAGTGCAAATTTGAGGTATTCTTAATTCCTGATTCCTTTCATTCTTCTACTCCTCCAAATTTCCATACTTGGACTGCTGTCTTTACCTGTGTGGGATGAACCTAGAGTAGTTAAACCTCTCTGTTTATCTAGGCCAACCAATTAACTGAGATAGAGTGATAAAGACACTAAAATAAAATACTCAGGGCCCCTGGGTGTCTAATTTGTTATGACCTTTTTGCCAGGCAATCAATTCAGCAGGGACAAGACACACAGAACATGGCACTATAGTTCATAGGAAACTACAAGGAAGTGCCAAGGGCCCTTTGTAGCATGTATTAAATGTTCAGATTTAAGGTGCATGTACTTCAATTGCACTTCCTTTGAGGCTGTGCTTTAATCCATTGCATTCATGATTTACAGTAAATAACAACATTAGAAGATTTCTTTTTATATTTAACAGCTACAAATAGATGTTTTATATAGAAAAGATATGATAATAAGATTTTCATGTCACCAGTGTAATTAAAATTAAAATGCTGTCTGGAGAAAACGACATAGATAATTTACATATATGATACTGTGTAACTTTGATAGAAGCCACGCTACACAATAAGTTATTTTATTTTGACACTTTCAGTGGGCACTTTCTGCTAGGCACAGTTTTGTTTTCAGAAAATAATTTGACTTCAGAATACACTGTTCCCGATGAATGAGAGAATAAAAGTACTTCCGGTTAATCCATTGACATTTATGGATCTACTAGGACATGTTTCTACTCTTCACATTCAAGTGCATTATGTTCGGAAGTAATGACGAAAAACAGGAACTATGCATTTTTTTTTTCGCTTTTGCTTTCTGTTTTAATAACTTTTTCGACCATGCCCTGTAGATCTTAACGACTTGACATAGAATATATATATATACATATATATATATATATATATATATATATATATATATATATATATATATATATATATATATATATGTGTGTGTGTGTGTGTGTGTGTGTATTTATATATATATCAAATCTCTTTCGCGGTATCAGGGCTTCTTGGGAGACCAGATTTTCTTATTCAGCCGGCTATAAACTCCGCCCCTCTTCCGGGCTTGCATTACACAACCGGTGGTTACCAAAAGCAGACAGACGCATCTCTGCGGACACTAGAGGATCGGAGACGATGGGGGTTACAATCAGGGTGGAATATTGGTACTTCTTTTTCCACACTGTGTCTTTTCTGTATATTTTCAGCTAATCTTTTGTCTACTGTCTTTCCATAATTCTCAGTTTAAACACGGTTATGTTGTTGATTAGCTCCTAGCTAAGCTAGGTGCCTGCGCAGGCAGCAGCTCGAGTTACAGTAAGGTGTGCCGCTATTTGTGTTATCCCGCAGGCTTTTCTTACATATTTGTGTTTTTTATATCATCTAGTGGCGCATGAGGATACGAGCCCCGCTATCGTGAACTCGCCCGTGTTGTCAAGGATGAGTTTCCCGATGCGGATGTCACAGGCTTCGTGGGAAGATCCAGTAAGTCATCGTTGATTGATAACATCGCACCTCTACCATTAATGTGAACTAAACAATAGAGAAAAATCATCAGAGCGCTGTTCTCATGCCCTTTCTTCTTTCTTTGTTTCTCTTTGGCTGTTGTTTGTATTACAGGCAGCTTTGAGATTGAAATCAATGGGCAGCTGATCTTCTCAAAGTTTGAGACTGGTGGTTTCCCATATGAGGATGACGTAAGTATCATACAAACAATTTTCCTATCAAATGTCAGTTACAGCCGACATAATGGCATTTATGCTATTGATTTCCTGGCACAGGTCATGAACATGATTCAGGATGCCTACGATGGCAAACCTTTGCAGAAGATCACCAAAAGCCGTGCTCCATGCGTCATCATGTAAACCTCCCTACCGTGACAAGCCCCTGCAGCTGTGCCACTCCAGGTTTACACACTCAAAAGAAAAGCACTAGCTAAACACCAGACTCTGCCTCCTGGCTCCTCTCTTTGTTCCCATAGTGGTCCTCCAGGGTGTTAATGATTACCGTAGCTTCAATTATTAAAGGTTATGGTATGATGAATCCATCCCTGGAGTTCCCTCCTCATAGGAATGAAGTCAAGGAGAAGTTGTTGCAGATGATTTGGAGGGAGCTTACCTTTTTTCCTATAGCCTGATTGCCTGGCATTTTCTACTAGACTAATTGTTATCATTTTCTACGACTTTTGTTTTTATTAATTGCTCTCACATGCGGTTTAAAAACTTCTAGTAAATGCAGGGACAGTACAAAGCAGTTGCACTTTTTTTTTTAACACAAAATGGAAATATTTGTTATCTTTGCAACACACTATGCTTAATGATTTGTAACTAAAGCGTTTTTAAAATATTCCATCACATTATCATAACTCACTCTGGTGGTTTTGACTAATGCAATGCTGTGTTTGTGGTTTACACTTTATAATGCATATCAAATTTGAAAGGTGTACAACATTAAAATGATTGGATGTAATGCAGCAACTATGCTCTGCCAAGTTTCTGGTTTTAATTAGTTTTGGAAGGGTGTTTTTTTTTTTTTTTTGCTTTTCTCTCATTTAAAGTGGTAAAGTACAGGAGCATACAATATGTGTTTCTGAACACCATCACCAGCTGGTCTGTTTGGCTCACATACTAGATGTCCACTCATGTCCCATAAATCCTCTCACATTGTTTTCTCTGTTAAAACTGTAGTTTATGAATAAAGGCAATGGTTCTTTAAGCACTGGGAGTGTCACGTTTTCATGATTTTAAAGGTGTCTTCTTACCTTGAACTGTGTGTGTGTGTGTGTGTGTGTGTGTGTGTGTGTGAAAAGCACTTCTACTCTTTGGGTCTTGGGTGTTATTGCCAAGAGAACACTGTACAGCAACTGCACATTATTTTACAGTACACAATAGGCTTTTTTTTTCTGTCTGTCCTCCATGATGGCAGTAGTGACGCGAGTATACTTATTGCATGCTTAAGATTCCTCACTGCACTTGCGTAGTCACAAACCTTATTTTCCAAGTGTCTGCTTCCTGTTGCTGTGTATACAAATCTATTTTTACATTCTATAAGGGGAAATAAAACAACTGCTCTTCCATAGTAGTGATTTTTTTTTTTCACTCCCCTGCAAAGTTTGCTGGACAGAGCTTCGTCCTAAAGTAACTGAAGCAGCGAGAGAGAAAAGAAGTTAGTTCTGCAGTGTTTTCTCATACTGTTTACACTAGGGGGTGCCAAACTCAACAAAGACTGCCATCTCGTGTATTTTGCCTCTAGCATGCTCTCTGTCACAGACCGTGTCACCCTGAAGTCAAATACAGGGGAAAGTGAATAAGGCAGCTGCTTGTCTGAAAATGTATTGCTTTGAGGGTGTTTGTTTAAACTATGTATTTATGCATAAAGAGTTGAAACAATTTAAATAGTGGAGCAACTCTGAACTCATTTTCAGGTTCTATGTGCTAAATACAGTATAGGCCTATGAACGCTTGCATAATATTAACTAATGTGCTGAAAGTTAATGTGGTGCCTCATTAATTGAGGATAGATAGCTGGTGGCCAGTGCACACTAAAATTTGAATTGGTAGGCAGAGATTTAAAAAGTCACTAATGTGATTATGAATTGAATCATAAATACAATATAAATGGGATGAGGCTATAAATATGTTCATTTAAATGTATTTCAATGTATTTCCAAAAATGTAAAATTATTTTACTGCTTGTTAAGCAATGGTATGTTGTGTATGTGAGTGTTACACAGTTTGTCTAGGTGTGTCTTTGGTGTTTGGCTCTGGCCTGTCGTGATAACTCACATTAGCCCGCTCGTTGTAATGCTGATAGAGTTCATCTGTGCTGCCTTAGTGCTCCAATAAGGGCTTTGAAAAGGTACAGTTCCTATGAAAAAGTATACAAGTGTCACCTTCCACATACTTCAGTCCGTCGACTTCACTCAGGTGATGCCCATTTAGCCAATTATGTGACTGCAAAGACCAGGTGATGTGCCAAATGAATTATTTGTAATATTTGCTGTAGACATATGAATGCAGTGTGTGACAGCTCACCCACACATAGCTACAAACACGTTTTTCAGCATGGTGTGATGTGTTTCGGCATACTAGTTTCCCTTCTCATTTTATTTTCTCATTTAGTCAGACACTAACTAGGCTAAAAGTCTGCACAGGGTTACGGCTGTATGAAGCCTGGGAGTGTCTGTGTGCGGTCTGTGAAGATACATGGACACCGCAGATAGCTTCACAATTGCTGATAACAGTGCAGCAGTGTCTTTAGCTGGGGCCCACTTCCCTCACTGTGGGGTGTATTTATGTATTTACTCTTGAGCCCCTGACTTTCATGCAGCATTAAAGACTTTCTCAGTCTCAGCTTACTTTAGATGCCCATGATGATTCTCAGGATGGTAGCATTGTCGCTGTGACTATGTTAGCACACAGAGATTATATGTCTTTCTCTCAAGGGACTGTGTCCGGGTACACTCACATATGACAATATTTTTTTTTCTGTAGATTATCTTAATGCTTTTACTGTAAATATACTGCAGTGAGTTCTTCATGAGTGCATTTTACTGTTTTCATACATTTTGACCCAGCGGCATCTGTTTTGCAGTGTAAAAAACTGTCTTTCACTGTTTTCCATGTTACAGACCCAAGCTGCTATAATCTGCAGCCATTATAACTTAACTGGACTTGTATTAAGTGCGGCCGAGAGCTGCTAATTTCAGCTTAAATTTGAAAGAAAAACAACAGATTATAAGAGACAAACATGCTACTCACATAACTCTGAACTGGAATGTATGAGAGAATCCTGCAATGGCAAAGATGGTAGTACAAGAAATGTATAACTTAGTGCCTAAGTGTGAATGTGGTTGTATGGTCGGTGGTGGTCGGAGGGGTCGTAGGCGCTAATTGGCAGCCACGCTTCTGTCAGACAGCCCCAGGGCAGCTGTGGCTACATGAGTAGCTTACCACCACCAAGTATGATTGAGGTGTGAATGAATGGTGCACAGAATTGTAAAGCGCTTTGAGTACCGTGAAAAGCGCTATATAAGTCTAAGGCATTATTATTATTATTATTATTATTAACTCCTGGAAGAAAGTTGGCAAGCAAAGCAGTAATTCTAATTCTGGTCATTCTAACCAATTATCATTAGTGATTGCTGAAGTTAAGGTAAACTGAGACAGCGCTTTAAAATAACTACCTGATGGAGGTTCTGCTTGGCGGCTGCATTTCAGCCAGAAGTGCTGCGGATCAGATCTTGATCCGCTGTGCAACACCATCTGGAAAGACTGCTTAAAGAAATTATAAGAAAGCTGCCTAAGAGAGTTCAGGCTGTGTTGAAGGATAAAGGTGGCCATGCCAAATATTGTCTTTCATGCTTGTTAGTGTTGTATAAACTCTTACATATTGTAGTTCCATGTATGTTTTCAATAAATTAATATAAAGCACTTCTTTCCATTTTTCCTGAAATACATAAAGAAATCTTTTACACAGTATTGTGTACTGCAGCAGGACAGTGAACACACCTAACTACTTTAGGTCTGCAGAGGAAAACAGACTGCTGATTGTCATGTTTTTCACATCATTGTCACATCTTGCACAAAAATTTGGAGTCCTATGAAGCTCAGACGGTGCTGTCATTAAAGCCAAAGGGGGCAGACCAAATAGGAGGATTTCTTTATTATTATTATTTTGCAGAATAGTCTTTTCACTAAATTGTCTAAGCTGAAATATTTTTAATGAAACGTGTTGTCTTTAGATGATAATTCTTCTTCTTCTTCTTTTTCTTTTGGATGCTCACTTTAGGGGTCACCACAGTGGATCATCTGCCTCGCATCTTCCCATATCCTCAGCATCCTCCTCTGTCATACCAACCCTCTGCACGTCCTCCTCCACTACACACTTGAACTCACCCACCTTCACTCTCTCTGCTCTATGCGGCTTTGCTGTTACACCTATCTCCCTCTCATTCACGCGTGTTCCTCCCCACCTGCTGACGATAAACATAAAACATAAAATCAAACAAGACACATTCACAAAATCCTGAATAATGGTCATGCTGTGCGTTTGCTATGCTTGCAGTTTTAGCTGTCAAACAGCCGAACCACACAGCGCAACCATTCCCAGATACCATTAGTGTTCAAGCGTAGTTACATAAAGCATACTATTTATTGTCTTTTCAGATATTTTTCCGTATTACTATACACAAGCTGGTAAATTGCTCTGAAGCGCGCAATCGGCTTATTATCTTCATCACAAGTTACACGCATGGCACTTAACCTCAAAGGGGTTTGGAAAATAGCGTAACATGCTACACCAAAATCAGATCAGCGAGATTTGCAACTGGAAGCGCATTCTCCACCGACCGCAGTGCCGGTGCCATCACCATGACACGATGATCCTGATCCTCTGCCTCTCCGCAAAATTTGGCATGGTAGTTTTTGTGTAATCTTACTGACAGACAAGCAGTACCAACTGCGCGCCTCTCTGAAGGTGAGAGTCAAACCAGAGGTGTCTGTGATACCTGCCTGAGCTATTTACTGTGACAGAAAGGTTCAAAAAGACATTGTTTATGTTAAGTCAACTTCCTTTTCAGGTTTAAAAGACACCAAAATACTTTCAAACAATGTGAATTACTCCATTTTGCCAACAATTAGCCAAAGCATAGCTCCAGGCTCCATCGGGGGTTTTTGATGGAGTGCTGCATGAGATGGCTTGGGCTTAGTCACCTGACCTAAACCCAGCTGAGATGGCTTGGGCTGTGTCAGACCACCAAGCAGCCAATGTTCAGCACATGTGAGGAATCACTTCAAGACTGTTGGAAAAAATCATTTCAGGTAAGAAAATACATGGAGATGGAGTATTTGTTGATATAAAGGGAATTTTTTTTTTAAAACTAAAAATATGTATGTGTCATTTCATAGTTTGTTGTGTTTTAATACTGAACTAATATTGAAGTCCTAAAAAAGTTTATCAGTGATGCCACTCGTGGGCTCTGTGGCTTTAAGTGAGAGCTGACAGGAGGGTTTTTAAGATTGCCTGTCTGCTTGGTTTTACTCCAGAAGACTTTAGTTTAGTTTTAGTTTACTTTGTGCATCGACTGCGTTTGCTTTCATATTTGATGAGTCGTCCTTGTGTCGGGTTGCCTCATTTTTGAATTGCATCGAAGTAAACTGTCATCAGCAGTGCCCGTGTGTGTGTGTCATGTGTCACTATCTGTCCCCAGCTACCAGCCTCCACCTCTAGTCAACTGCTGAGGATGTCTCACCCCATTGATACTATGTGATATATTCTAGAGACAAACCAAGTGAGTTTGAAGGCTGCAATGGAGAAAAAAAAAAGTTTAGTTTAATGTGTTCACATCACAACACATCACCCACCCAACCCCCATTATGAGGGAATCCCCAGTACATAAACAAAATGACGTAGTCAGATGCTCTGGTCTTGATACTGTACATTGCCCCCATCTGTACCCTCTTTGGCCCATGTGTGCCCTCCGACAACTATCCGGGCTCGGCCTTCATACCGAGAGGGCGGATCAGCCAAATTAGGGCTGGGATATCCCTGTGTCAAGGTGTCTCGGGCTGATAGCAATGTTTTTCTCTATCACCCTCCACCCACCCCACCGCCAGGTTGCCCACCAGCCAACCAGAGGACCAGTAGGGTATTGCACCTCTCGCAATCGACGTAGTTTCTTATGGGTGTTCCCGCTGCTCGAGTTTTCTTGCTGTATTTGTCTTTTCATTTTTTCTGGCTCATTTTGTCACCGGGCTTGTCAAAGGTGACAGAACAGCTCGGCCTGTGATCGGCCCGTTTCCTCTGCTGGAGACCAGGTAGGAGCACCTGTATACATGTTGGGGCGTTCTCACCTCTGGGAGGGTTTAGGTACACATTTTGGCATTAATGTTCCACATGGAGGGGGTCAAACAGGATGGATACCTGAATGTACCCCAACAGAAAAGTAAAGTCGAGCTATTTATGTCTCTGCCGTGTTTGTAAGATAAAAAAATAATTTTAGAATTTACTTTTTTGTTTGTTTGGGTAATTTCTGGGAAAGGAATGGTAACCTTTTTGAACAATACATTTGTTGTGCCTATTTGTTACCATATATCAAAGCTTTTTCTTGTTAATTTCAAGACATGATAGAACATGTAGATCATATTTTGATTTCCATCATTTATTTTGGCATTGTTTGAACTATATCAACTTCATATTCTGACTTTGTCTTAAAGAATCTGCATATTTTCAGTAAAATATCTTTATCAGCAAATGACAACGCCCTCCTAACACTAATCATTCTGTTTGTTCCAAGAATTACAAAACCATTAATCTGACCAGGTATAAAGTGGACGTGTAATAAGAAGGCTATATTTTTCTACTATTTTAACTGTTATGTTGATCTGCCATTCACAGCAAAAGTGCAAGACTTGCTCATCTGTTTGAAAAATGGAAATACAATACACTAAAACAAAAACTGCAGTTGGAAATTATAAGAATTATATTGTCTAAATGTTGTCTAATACTTCACGGTTCTGTGTCAAATTGTCAGTAATTTCAAGATTTTTACTGTAACGCTGCTGCGGATAACAGACGTGTCTCGTTGAAGGGTGTAACCCAGAGATAAGACTCTGTACGGCCTTCTATTTCAGCTGTTATGTGCTTCATATTCTTAACGGCTGATTGATTATCTGCCCTCAGCTGCGACTCTGCTGACAAACTGTGATGGTAGATTGTGGATTCTTCATTAAAATTGCCTCAGAAAGTTCAAAGCGGGTTTTACTGTGAACTGTTAGTGGATAAAAAAAATGTTCCTCTGTAACCAAATATACTGCAGAACAGTATACTGTAATTGTTTAATTGTGTATAGCATTTGTTTACTGTAAATCCAGTGCTGTGGGTACACCTGTCTGAAATAAGGTATGCCAAAAATATTGGCAGATAAAACAGTTGTCTTGCACTTGGTCCACAGTGAGATGACATCTCTTATTGTTATTACGTGTGTGTTAATTCATATTCTGCCTTAGGGAATGCACAAAAGTAGCTGAAAGCTGGGAGCACAGATAAGTCAACATCCATGGAAAACAACTTCACATTTAAGGAGGTTGGTTTGTTTGTTTTTTTTGGTGATCTGACACCTTCATTCAAATGCTGTGCACACCATCCATCCAAGAATCAATTTCACTTTGTTTTTATCC
Source organism: Pterophyllum scalare (assembly GCA_024447675.2). Lineage (NCBI taxonomy): Eukaryota > Metazoa > Chordata > Actinopteri > Cichliformes > Cichlidae > Pterophyllum > Pterophyllum scalare. Next base: position 181,277 of record JAMQGT020009999.1, read on the forward strand.
ATTTCCATCCATCTCTTTCAATTGTTTCTTTTACAAATTTGCTCATATCTAGGGCAGTGACATGTCATATGAAGACAGTGACTCGGCCTTCCCTTCTCCAGTGAGACTGTGAGTTCCTCCTGTCGTCTGTTAACAGAATTGCACTCCATGTTTACACAGAATTTTTGCGCCCTATTTCTGATAAGTGGGCCCTTTCTTGCCCCACAGCAAGTTCCTCCAGTTAAGGGCCTATACTCTTAAATCTAGGTAAAATTGTTAGTATTTAACTAGTGTGTCTAGTTAGTTTGCATCACAGAGGCAGTCTATGGAGTTTGTTTTGGTATATATATATATATATATATATATATATATATATATATATATATATATATATATATATATATAGTGTTCAACTCGACGGGACCTGACGTAACGCAGAAGGCAGCTAGCAAATTAGTTGAGCAACCCTGCCATCTTGTGGCCATTTTTAGAATAGCACTAAAGATAGACTTGATTAGCTTGATTGATTTAATCAAGGAGACTGAGACAAGTCAATTTGCCTACAATGACAAATAATGAAATGTAATCCAAAAAAAAATCTGAATAGCTGATCACTTTACAAACTGTAAGACCAACTACTTGCACACTGTCTTTAGGATTTGGTGAGATGCTGGCAGTTGATTTTGAGCAGAGTCATGATGATCCCTGATCTTAATTTGTGTTTTTCTTTATCGCTACCACCAGGACTATACCGGGTCAGAGTGACATTTTTGACCTTGAAAGGGGGAGGGAGGAAGGGGAAGATGACGAGCCAACTCCGGAGCCCATCGTCATTCCCTGCAATCCAGACGGTAAACTCTTCTGAAAGTCTGTGCAGGTGTTTGCGGTTTGATTTTATATATCTGTGCACAAATCACTCCTCTGTCTCTTCATTTCAGCTTTTCTGAACCTGAATACCAATGCCACTACAAGAGGGGATGCTCAAGTTGGTCTACATTTTTTAACCTTTCAAATCAAATATTAAAATTCATGAATACAGTCCATCATTTATTCTCATGCTTTTAACTAATCACACTGAATTGTCATAGGCCTATGTGGAGCTGAATGAGCTCCAGGGCAACATCTGGCAGGAGACTAGCCGTTGGGTGGGCTATGAGGAGAACCTTAACCCTGCCACAGGAATATGGGTTCCTTCTCATATCTCCTATCTCACCTTTAACAGCCTGCTCCAGGTCCGCAAGATCATGAGTACAGGTGAGTTTGGAGGTATACATGTACCCAAATTAGTGTCTCACCTTGAATGAATTTAAACGTTAATGTGGCTTGTTGACCAGAAAAAATCAGAAGCCTAAAAATAAAGCATCTGTCTAACATTTTCCCAGGTGCTGTCATCTTTGACCTGAATGCCAGCAGTCTGGCTTCTGTGGCTGAGAAAGTGGTTGATGAGCTGGTGAGCAAAAACGAGATCCGTTCCAGTGATCGAGACGACCTCCTGAGAGCGCTCCTGATGAAACGCAGGTAACCCCACGGGGCATGAATTCCTTTAGCGAGATGCTAATGCCTTAAACATGATTGCTCATTTTATTTTTCTCCTTCCAGTCAGTCTGAGGGACCTGCGACTTTTCCCTCTGGAGACATTCAGATGCAGACCTTTTCTGTCACAAAGAAGGTAAAAATTTGGGAGACTTTTATACAAATGAATGTATTTCTAGTTTTCTAAATCAGATTTATTTGTCAACATAGCAGAGCTGACATGTTGTACTGCTTTACCTCTTCTCTTTGCAGAGAGACACCTCTGATAATATAGAGGCGTCAATTGTCCTCTCGGGTATGACTAGATTTTTCTGACCCATTAATTTATCTCTAGTTTTTTTTTGTTTTTGCATGTTGCTCTGGAGCAGACATATCTAAATGAGCCTGCTTCCCACAGGTGCTCTGGACCTCCTGCATAAACCAGTGTTGGCCTTCGTCAGGCTGAGTCACTCTGTGGTGATAGAGTCCATCCTGGAGTCTTCTGTCCCCATTCGCTTCGTCTTTGTGTTGGTGGGCCCCAGCAGTAGTGGATTAAACTTCAGTGAATGTGGCCGCACCATGGGTACCCTGATGGCCGACTGGGTGAGAGAGAAGAGGAAGAGTGAAAATAATGGCGAAGCAGCACGATGCTTTAGAAGTCACACAATTTAGTTAAAGGAGAGGCACTTCATTTGTTTGGTTTGCAGGTGAGTCCAAACTTATATCTCTCTGTGTCTGTCAGGTGTTCTGTCTGGAAGCTTACTTGGCTCAGACTCCAAAAGACCTCACCGATGCCATCGCTGACTTCATGGACTGCAGCATTGTTATTCCTCCCACTGAGATCCAAGATAAGGCGATGTTGGAGTCGGTGATTGACTTCCAGAAGAAACTCTTGTCTGACAGGCTCCGTTCCACCGACCCCCGTCTTGCCTTTGGAGATAGGGCTAAAGGTCAGCATGCAACTGAGATAAGAAGTTCCTCGACTCTTTTTTCCAATAGCAACAGCCAGAAAAGTTTTGTGCCAAATGCAGCCTTGAGGTTTAAAAGCTCAGCTCCAGCATAATCAAATGTAACACCTTTAGATCAGTTCTATAAAAGAATCCCACACTTAAGGAATTAAAGATTTATAGTGATAAATAAAGTCAAATTGATCTGTTTGATTTTTCTAGTGGTGAAATCTGAAGGCCCAAAGGAGGACCCTCTGGCCCGAACAGGCTATCCTTTTGGTGGGATGGTGAAGGACATAAAGCGCCGTTACCGCCACTACATCAGTGACTACACAGACGCTCTGAACCCTCAGGTGCTTGCTGCCATCATCTTCATTTACTTCGCTGCCCTGTCTCCAGCCATCACCTTCGGAGGGCTTCTAGGTAAAAGAGAGAGGCATTTGATTTTCTGGGCTTAAAATCATCTTGTTCATTTTTTTGTTTGTTTGTTTTATTAATATTTATCTTTAATGTCTGAACCCAGCCGACAAAACGGAAAAAATGATGGGCGTGTCAGAGCTTATGATCTCCACTGCCGTCCAGGGGGTCATCTTCGGTTTGATTGCCGCCCAGCCCGTCCTAGTCATAGGCTTCTCCGGACCGCTGCTGGTGTTTGAGGAAGCTTTTTACTCTGTATGTAAAAGTTGTTAAATGTTAAAGCTCCAGAACTCGGTCTGCTGAAAGCTGCTTTTAAAATTCCTTCCCTTTGTTCCTTTCTTAATAGTTCTGCAAGATGCAGGGCATTGAGTACATCGTTGGCCGCATTTGGGTGGGTATGTGGCTGATAGTGATCGTGGTTCTCATCGTGGCAATGGAGGGCAGCTTCCTGGTCCGATACATTTCCCGCTTCACCCAAGAAATCTTCTCCATTCTCATCTCGCTCATCTTCATCTATGAGACCTTCAATAAGCTCTTTAAGGTTTCCTCATCTCATTCCTCCATCCATTTTACAGCATCATTTCCATCTCTATAACTGCCTTTGTTTCATCTCCTTCTTCTTTCTCATCCTTCTCAGATCTTTAAAACGCACCCTTTGATCCTGAACTACGAACATCTGAATGATACAATAGACAACCCCTTCCACCCAGTCATCAAGGAGCACATTGAGCTCCACCCAGATGGCAATGTGACCATCCATGAGGTGGAGATTGAACGGCCATACCCCAACACTGCCCTGCTCTCTATGTGCCTGATGTTTGGCTGCTTCTTCATTGCATACTTCCTCCGTCAATTTAAGAGTGGTCATTTCCTCCCTGGCCCCGTAAGATCAAATATTGAACAGACTCTAAAGTATTTTAAATAAACACTTTATTTATAAATTAGGATTCTGACCTTTTTTGTATCCTTTGCTCTCTTTCTCACTAGATCCGTCATTTGATTGGAGATTTCGGCGTGCCCATTGCTATTTTCTTCATGATTGCGGTGGATATCAGTATTGAAGACGCTTACACTCAGGTGAGCATTAAATAGTGTGAAAAATGCTCACGTATTTGTGAGCTCTTGAAGAAAGATTGAATCAAACCAATGCGCCGGAAATTTACATTAGATTAGTTAAAAAAAAAAAAAAGCCAAATGATCGAACCTGTAACTGTGCCTTTCTAATTGGCATCATCATCTTGTCGTGTCATAGAAACTGGTCGTGCCGAAAGGTGTTGAAGTGTCAAACCCCAAGGTCAGAGGCTGGTTTATCAACCCCCTGGGAGAAAAGAAGCCGTTCCCCATCTGGATGATGGGTGCCAGCTGTATACCTGCAGTGCTCGTCTTCATCCTCATCTTCCTCGAGTCCCAAATTACCACGTGAGTAACGCTTTAAACAATTTCTTGGTGCGACTCTGACTAACCAAAACTTTGAGAAACTATTTAAGAAATTGCTTTCTTATGTTCACTGCAAATCCCAGGCTGATCGTGAGCAAACCGGAGAGGAAAATGGTGAAAGGATCGGGTTTCCACTGGGACCTCCTGATCCTGGTCACCATGGGTGGAATCTTATCTCTCTTTGGGGTCCCTTGGCTGAGTGCTGCCACTGTGCGATCTGTGACCCACGCCAACGCTCTCACTGTCATGTCCAAAGGCCCCAAACCAGAGATCGAGAAAGTGGTTGAGCAGAGGGTCAGCGGCATGATTGTGGCCATCATGATTGGTGGGTGGTGCCATCTACAGCAACAATGGATTCCCAACGGGGGCTGAATAAATAACCATTTTGCCTCTCATGCCTGTATTTTTTATGTGGTTTTCAGGAGTTTCTATTTACATGGAGCCTATACTGAAGATGATTCCAATGACGGCCTTGTTCGGCATCTTCCTCTATATGGGTATCACTTCTCTAAATGGAATCCAGATGTGGGACAGGATGCTTCTCCTCATTACTCCCAAGAAATACCATCCCTCTGATGCCTACGCCACCAGGGTATCTATTCAGCACAAATACAGTTTATTTTATGCTAATCATAATACATTTGTGATGTGGTACACCTTCCTGTCTGGAAGATAACTCGCTACGCTTGCTTGGCTGTCGTAGACGATTTGGCCCAGAGCACAGATAAGAACCTCAGCACTAAAGCCCATTGTGTTTTGCATCTGTTTACTCTTTCTTGTATTTGTTATTTTGCGTGTCTTTGTAGCTCTGTGCCTCACAATCTTTTGTTGTTTATCTTTGTGATAATTTTTTTTTACCTTGTTGTCATTTTCACTGAGTTTCCGAGAACTGATATTAATACCGTCAAATAAAGGTTATAGCTCATGGCCCCTTGCATTTAGACTATGTTTGCCACCCAATTCCAATAGCCTAACAATTACTATATAAACTGGTAATTAGTGTATTTATCACCCTCTCGTGTTGTCGTTTGTGCAGGTGAATACCAGGCAAATGCATTTGTTCACTGTGATCCAGCTCGTGTGCCTGGCTGTCCTCTGGGTGGTGAAGATGAGTCCCTTCTCTTTGGCTCTGCCATTTGTTCTCATTCTGACCGTCCCTCTGCGCATGTTCATGACCGGCAGGCTCTTCTCTGCCATGGACATGAAATGTGTA